>VDFB02265419.1:0-86640 GCA_007258455.2 Sequoia sempervirens | reverse complement strand
ATATATAATTTATAATACTATATAATATAAATATAAGTATTTAATAAACAACATAACATGTAAATAGATAAATATTAGAGTTTAATGTAAATATACTAAATAATATATAATCATTAACACAATATTGTTGTTTCATAAGCCTCGAGTTTCATGCAAAAGCCCATTCATGTTCTATCAATTGCATCCTCTCTTTTTATGTTTTGACCATAGCCTTGTTGCATGTTTTTTCATTCATAAATCCTTGGGCTTTACCTTCTACCAAATCTATCACCAATCAAAGAAATGAACCACCAACAATTTTGCAACTTCAAGGTTTCAAATGTTTTTCTGCTCACCTCTACTAGTCCAATCCAAACTACAAGCCTACATTAAAAAATTGGAATACACACATAGGAATTGCTAATTGGCATGAAAGTAGAGATAAGATATAGATAAGAAAAGGGAGAAAAAAAAGAAAAAAGGGAAGAGGGAGAAAGAGAGGGGGAGAAAATGAGACAAAGAAAGATAAAGGGAGATATATAAATAATAATACATAATCATTAACATGATCTTGTTATTTCTCAAGCGTAAAGTTTTGTGCAGAAGCCCATCTGTGATGCATCTATTGCATCTACATTAGTGATTTTTTTACCATAGCCTTGCCCCATGTTGTTTAATGCATCTATATCACCAAACAAAGAAACAAACCACCAAAAATTTTGTGACTTCAAGGTTTCAAATGTTTGTTTTCTCATCTCTATTGACCCAATCTAAACTATAAGCCTAAGTTGAAACTTACCCTTCCATTTTACGCCTATTTTCACTAGCATGCAAGTTCACAAATAATTCAAGCCTTATCTAATTCTATCTACATATATCTTTAGAGATTGATATTCATTTTCAATACATCTATTCATTATTTTTGAAAGGAAGTAATTATGTGAAACACTTCGTATATTTAATAGCATGGATTTTCCACATTTCATGATATCAAAATGCATAGATTTTTAGATTTTATTGTGTAACATTTATTAAGATCAATGATTCAAATCATACTCCACGATCCATCATTAGAATGAGAAACACACACAAGGGATGTCAATTGACATGAGAATAGAGATAAGATATAGACAAGAAAAGGGAGAGAGAGAAAGAGAGGCCCGAGAGAAAATGAGACAAAGAGAGATATATAAATAATTGTACATAATCATTAACACAATCTTCTCTTTTTTATTAAGCAATGAATTTCATGCAAGATCCCATCAATGATCCATCTATTGTATCCTCTCTTGCAATGTTTTTACTATAACCTTAAGTAGCTCATGTTATTTTGCTTATAAAGCCTTGGGATTTACCTTCTTCCAAACCTATCACTAATCAAAGAAACAAACCACCAACAAATTTGTAACTTCAAGGTTTCAAAATTTTGTCTACTTAACTCTATTGACCAAATCCAAACTACAAGCCTACATTGAAACTTGCAACATACACACAAGGAATTTCAATTGATATGAAAATGAAGATAAGATATAGATAATAAAGAGAAAGAAGGGAAGAGAGAGAAAGAGAGGGGTAAATGAGACAAAGAGAGTTAGAGAGAGAGGAAAAATAGAATGGATGGATAGAGGAAGATGGATTTACTAAAAGAGCAAAGAGAGAAACAAAGATAGAGATAGAGGTAACTTGAGAGAAAATGAAAGAGAGAGATAGAGCTAGGTATCTATCTATTTCTCTCTACTCTCTCTCTTTATCCCTCCCTTTCCTCTCCATATCCCTCTCCTCCATCTCCATATCCACCTCTATCTCTATATTCCTATTCATCTCTATCTCCTTACCCCTCTCTCTCTCAATCACTCTTCCCTCCTCTATCCCTCCATCTTTCTATCCCTCTCTCCCTCTCCCTCTCTCTCTATCCCTATTACAAACATAACATGTGCCTGTTGGTAATGGAGCTTGATTATCTTTCTAACTCAAAGGTTTGGTTTTATTCATATTTGGATCCATGTAAGTATATGTATAGTTGATTTAAACCTATCACTTCTCCATTAAGACCTTTGCTATGTAAACAAAATCTTTTGATAAATGACCTACCAATTGACCTCATGTACTACACAAATGTATACAAAAAATAGACAAATCACTATAGCTCCCATGGTTTTGGCTGCAAACATCCAAAGCCAAGATGCCAGGCCCTATGACTATGCAAAATATCTATTTGAGACCATTAATAATGCTCTTAATGCTATCAAGAACAATAGTGAAGTTATCAGCTTCAAACACTATTCACACCTTATGTGCGTGATATTGTATGAAGGGCAAGCAAGGGGAATATGGGGAGAAGAATTGAGAATAAAATATTTGGATAGTGATGGGAATTCAAGGCTAGTGCAAATGTGGACATTCATATGGGATAGTAGGTGTGGGAGATCACATTACTTGTACTTTGAAGAACATTTTATCATTTAACCCTTATATAGTTTGTCTTGGCCACAAATATTATTATAATTTATCCCCAGAAATACAAGGGTTCCTCTGAGCAAAGGAGAAGGGTCATGATGGAAAAATAAATCACATTTGGGGAGATTGGTACGCATTTTTAGATTGTATTATTATCAGAGTATACAAATTTGAGGCAGCCCCATATTTACTTCCTAAGACTGTGCTAGATAGGGTTGCATACCTTGAGATCATAAGACATTTGTCTTATTCAGCCCTTCATGCACCTAAAAAGCCATGGAAGGAAAACTTGTATGCCTTCTACTCTATGTTTTGGTGACTTCCCTATTATTGCTAATACAAGATATGACTTGGTTGTATCAGGCTAGATTATTATGGCTTGCTAGTAGAAAATAAAAGAGAAAAATGTATCCTTGAACATTTCATTTATGATGCCAAGATTTCTCAAAAACTAAAAGGATATGAGCATGAGTTCCATGTGGATGATTTCATCAGGAACTATGAGGAAAATAAAGTGATAATGAGGATGAATGCCTACAATATAATTTTTATGGTTGAGGCTTGGATAATGAATAATAACCCATCCTATGTAGAAGCCTTTTATGAAATTCAAGATCCTATGGAAAGAATTGAAAAATTAATTCTGCATGAAGAAGAACTAACAAAGGATGTATCTCTGATAGCATTTGAAAAGAGAAAAAGTGTTGGTTCTAGGAGACAAGTAGAAAATGTAACACCATTGGGCCATTTTTCACCACAGTTAGGTAAGCTTCTCAGTTGAAGCCCCAATCATGATTGAAGATGATATTGAGGGGGAGGAAGAGGTCACACAAATCAACATTCATGTTATTCCCCAATATAAAATGAAACTATAAAGGAATATGATTACCTTTGAAGCTTCTAATGAGCTATCTGATGATGTGAGACATCGTGCCAGTCAAGAATTCATCGTAGATGACACATTTGTTCAAACTTATGAATTCAAGGATTTCATCTATCAGTATAAAGGAAGAGTAGTAAGAGAAAGGCTAAAAGAAATCAACCCTAAAAAGGAAGCATATTCCCTAAAAGAGATTCAACATTAGATTGATAAAGAGATGAAAAGTATGACTACTAAAAGAGGAAGATAATTATTGCAAGAAGTTGGGGTTATGCTCCTTCCAGGGTGGGATGTTAGTTCAACCATTGTTTTTGACAACTTTTTGAAGAGAAAGAACAAAACCTTGCAATTCAACTATGGGGCTATTGATAAGATATATATTGGATCGGGATATAACCCTGATAATAATACTCTACAGATGTGGGAACTTTACCCACCAAGAAAAAATCCTTCCCTTGTTAATCATGATCAGATTTTTGGACATCTTTTGGTACAAAGGGTAGGGGAGATAGACCCTATGGAAACTGTTGACTTGAATGTAAATGTGGCCAAGTTCACTGAGGTTCAGATTCAAGAATTGATAAGGGATAATAAGCGATTGATAGAAGAGAATGAAAGGTTAAAGCAAGAGCTGATCAACTATAGAGATAGGTTGCCTTCTTCCTTAGGGTTGTACTCTCCACTGATTGAGAATGAAAAAAAGGTGCTTGAAGCAATGTCTGAGATGACCTATTAGAAACATAAACATGAGAAAGCTCATAAAGAACAAGAAGAATTAAAAGGAAAGTTGAAAACCACCACTTTTGAAATGGCATCAGAGATAATTTGTATGGGGTTTGACAATATCTATAACCATGTTGACAAGGTCTGGCACATTCATGATAAAAAATATGCAAACTATTGGAACACAATAGATTGTGTAACAGGATGAAGGAAGTGGAGTCTCAAATCATAGCAAAAAAGGAAGATAACAATACTGCACTCCACGAATATCAAGAGCTCATGAATTCACATGAAAAATTCCATAACATCTTGACATAGGAATTATGTGACTTCAATCAGCCACTAATTATGGCCCTTCCCAACTTCTTTGAGGAAACAGAACTGAAATATCATGATACATGGAAGGATGATATAGCCCATTATTTTCTAGGTGTTCTTGATGCAATTAATGATGAAGATGAGGTACTCAAGAAAATACATGAGCAGCTTGGAAGAATTTTTGAACTTGAATATGCAATGGAGGATATTATACATAATGCAGACATTCATGCCAAGAGTGGATACATTAAGCACTTGTCGAAGGACAACTTATTCATTACGCAGGCCAAGTTAAAGAGGAGTAGCAGGGATCACAGTTTGGTGGTCTTGGATACACTATCACATTGCATGAGCCTTCAACATGTATTTGATGATCATGTGCACTTACTAGAGATTAACGGACTCTGGTGCATCCACCAAAAAACTCTCAAAGTTTTTATGTTTATGTTAATCATGTTTTAGTCAAGAAATGATGTAACTTTTTGTGAACAAGCTTGAAGCTTGTCGCTTCCCATATAAATAGGGAAACTAGGGCTCAATTTTAAGATCATCATCATCATATCATATTCTATTTCATTACAGTAGGAATTAGGAAGAAGATAGATTGCATAATCCACCCATCTATACCATATTAAAGACTTTTGTTACAAATGTTTATTTTTTGAAGCAATATAATGGAGTAGACTACTTATAATTCGTAATCCATTTTCAGTGTTCAATTGTTGTGTCAATTTTAATGCTTATCTATTATGTTGTTGTCCCCAAAGTGGTATTTTCAAGTTATTTAAGTTTGCCAGATTTATCAAGACACATTTGTTGTTCCTGTGTGGATGCTTTGATTGGTTTCTGGTTGGTGTGAATTAAAAATCCTTTCAAATAATTTACTTTAATTGGTTCCTGCCAAGGATTAAAATCCTTCTAAAGAGGTTGTTTTGATTGGTTTCCACTGAACTAAGAATTAAAAGTCATTTTTGTTGCAAGGTGTGACCCTTGTCTCCTCTTCCTATGGTAGGCATAGTCCAGCGTGATGCTTAGTTTTCGTGACATGGTTTAACCATGTCCTATGGATCTTGATCTTGTATAAATCCAACAGCTGTATTAGGCATTAATAAGTTGATCTTTTGGTGTAATGACAACTATCTTTGCAATAATTGGTATGAGAGCTAAGGTCACATGTTTGAACCTCGCACTTGCACTAGGGGGATTGTTGCAAGGTGTGACCCTTAGTCTCCTCTTCCTGTGGTAGGCATACTCTAGTGCGGTGCTTGGGCTTCGTGACATGGTTTAAACACCTCTTGTGGATCTTGATCTTGTATAAATCCAACAGCTATATTAGGCATTAATAGGTCGATCTTTTGGTGCAACAACAACCATCTTTGCAAAAATTTCATGCTTTCACAATTACTTGAGGGTCCATAACACTGAGATTATTAAATAAGAGCACTATAATAAACAAACTTGCACATTTGCACAAGGTGAAAACATCTCGCGTGCCTAGTAGTTCGATTTAAGTTGAATAATAGGTTTACTTATCTTAAAAATTTGTCTCCATAATCACCATCCATTCATTCCCTCCATTCACCCAATAGGACTAGGCACTGGTCATATTTAGGATATTAAATACAAAATACAACTCACACCCTTGATTCTTCAAATACTTTCAGTAGGAATTAGCCATCAAGCTCCACATCTACTTCACCCTCATGTTCCATAGTGAGTATATTGCCCAATCTAGGAACCACATTTAAAATTTGAATTTTCCCTACTATTCAGGTACACCCACCTAGGTCTGGTAGAGCCTAAAGTGCAAGAGGTAATCAACCTTGTTTTCCTTGTTCATTGGCCAAAAGTGTATTAAGAGACTGGCACCCTCTTAAGGCTCAAAACCTGCACTTTTGAGACCTAACATGACTAATAATTTTGTAGCCTCTAGTGATATTTTGTAGCTTCCTTCCTAGCCAATCTTCAGGTCTAAAAGTTTAAATTCTGGTCTGTAGGTGAGCTTCTGTGAAGATGACAACTTCTTGACAGTTTTGACAACTTTTGCAACTTTTCCTTAAAAGGATCTTCAAGATCCAATTCACCTAGATCAAACCCTTCAAATGAAGGTTGCAAACTTGTGTGAAATAGCTAGCATGAATGTGGATCTTGACTCTTGATTGAATTCTTGCTTGAATCATGAAATGTTCATAAAAAATGTTAGCTCACAAACACACATGATGCTTGAATCTTGAACGTAGCTCCAAATGCTTGATGATTTTATTTTGAATGCTCTTGATGTCATAAACTTTCTAGGATACTTTGATACTTTAAATTGCTAGGATAAACTCAATGAAATGACCTTGTATTTATACTTGTTTATGCTTAATTTCCTAAAATTACAACACTACAAGCCAACATTTAGAAATTGAATCTAAGGATAATAATATCCCCCCAAGAATTTGAATTAAAATAGGTTCTAGGTTAAAGCAGGACTCATACACCAAGTTGGGCATATGAGTCCCAAAGGCTTAAAACCATGACATAGGTTTCAAGAAGTGCTAAGTTCAATGTGACATTTGAAATCAGGACTCAAGATCTAGGGAGGACCCATACACCTAGATGGGTGTATGGGTCCTAGATCCCTAAATCTAGAACACATAGCTAAAATTATTAAATTATGACTTTTCACCTATTATATGTCAGGATTATCCTTAGAAAAATGCATTTAACTAGGCTTATGGATGCAAAATAGGACCAATTAAGGCATAAATAAGCTAAGTTTTAATAGGGAAGACTCAAACAAGTGTGAAAATGTAAAGGGATATATTTTCCTACACTACAATTATAATATATTATTTATATTTATATTTTATGCTTATTTTTATTTACAAATTTATATTTATCTATTTTAAAAAACTTAACAAATGTATTATTTAGTTCAAAATCTAAATTTTAAATAAATTTTATAATTTTAAATTGTTATGAATTATTTTTAAAAACAAATTAGACTCATTTAATATACTAGCATATATTCTCTCTCTCTCTCTCTCCATCTCTCCCTCCATCTCTTTAATTTAGGTAGAGATAGAGGGAGAGATGGAAGAAGAAATATGGAGATAGAGATAGAGATGCAAAGAGATAAATATAGAGGTCTAGGAAGAGGGAGAGGGAGAGAGATAAGTAAACATGTCTATTGATAGAGGGGGAGAGAGGAAGATAGATATAGAAATGAAGATAGAGGGGGTAAGGAAGAGGGAGAGAAATAGATAGAGAGATAAAGAAAGGTAGAGGGAGAGATACATAAAGAGAGATATAGGGATAGATAGAGGAAGAGGATGAGATAGAGAGAGATATATATGGTGAGACTAGAGTGAGAGATATAAGGAGATATAGGGAGAAGGGGAGAGGGAAACAAAGATAAAGAGATACATCGAGAGATAAATAAAAAAGAGAGAAGTAGAGATACAAATAGGCATGCAGAGAGGGAGAGAAATAAGAGATAGATAGAGATAAATATATATGGGAAGAGAAAAGAATAGAGGTAGGGATAGAGAGATAGCTAAGAGCAATAGGGAGGGAGTGAGAGAGGGAGATGGGGAGATATAGAGAGGGAGAGAGAGTAGAAGAGGGGGAAGGGAGAGGTCTAACTCTCCCTCTCTATCTATTTATATAAATCTATCTCCCTCTCTATAGATCTCTCTCCATATCTCTCTCTAACTCATATACAAAGACACTCCTTGTTTCTCCCTCCCTACCTTTGTCTATCTTTATCTCTATCTTCCCCTCTCTCTCTTTCTCTCCCTCTCTATATAATTTGTCTCTGTCACCACATCTCTCTATATATCCCTCTCTCCCCCCACTACTCTCTCTCCCTCCTTTACCTATCTCTCTTCCTCTTCTCCATCTCCATCTCCATCTTCCTCTCTATCACTATTCTCCTTACTCCCTATTGCAAGAATAACATGAACTTGTTCATAATGGGTCATGATTATCTTCTTGATTTAGAGGTTTTGTTTTAGTCATGTTTGGATCCCTATAAGTGGATGCATGGTAGTTTCAAACAATGACTTGGGAATACCATAAGAACAACTTGAAATAGAATGGATGAGAGGGGTATTATGATGCACACATCAAATGAAAGCACAACGTAGCATATTTATGGATGCAAGTGTCAAGAAACTTTCACGAGAATTAATGATCATGTCTCTTTTCTAATTATTTATTTTTAAAATACAAGATCAATTATGACATTTGTGAAAAAACAAAATACTTATTTTTATTACCTATCTTTAGGAAAATAGTATTACATCTTGTCAACTTAGATTTTTTTAATGTAAATTAAATATTTATCTTTTATAAAATTGAGAAGTAACATTTTTTATTTAAAATACAAAAACTAAATTACAATTACTTGTTTTGTGTTTGTGCTACAAAGTGACCTATAAATATTTAGGGTTTTCATTAAATGTATCTTAGATTTGTTATCTACATTCATTATCTTATTTTCTTAAACTTAAAAAAAAAAAATTAGATTGTAAATTATACCTTTGTTAACTATTTTTAATATAATATTATAAAATAAAACTATATAATATAAATATGCCACATTTACATATTTTGAAGTATAATATAATAATAGTGTATATTTAGAGATTATATATTTAATTTTTATATACATTTATTTTTCAAATAGATCCATTTTATATTTAAAATATATAATATTTAATTTATACTTATCATTATATATATATATAACTTAATGTTTAGATGTGTAGACATGCAAATTTTACATTATGCATTCGATCGGATTCAGTCAAATTAGATGTCGCATTAGGATCATTCATCAATTAATCAAGTGCATTTTCATCCATTCATTTATCAAATAAACATTATCATTCAACCTTCATCTTGCATCATCCACTTAATTCAATAAATCAAAAATCCATTTAAATCAAATCTTAAATTATATTCCATCATTTTCTAATTCAAATAAATCAATTATCAAAATCTTGAAAGTCAAATCATCTAATCAGCATTAATCAGCATAACCATCATCTAATCCTAATCTAATGTTAATCCCATCCCACTTGCATTATCTAGATCTAGCCACTTGCACAATAAATCAATTTTATTGATTTATTAAAACCTCATTTTCCCTCAACATGACAAGTCAAACATGGCATTTAATGCTCTTTTTTCTTGTCCCCCTCTCAAAATTTATTGCAAATTTGAATTCAAATTCTCCCTCTCATGGGCACTCTTCCCAAATATTGCACATACATCAACTAATCACATGATGACAAGTGTCCTCAACTCATTGGCTTGTTTTTTATCCCACATTGGTCCCTCTTCAACACTTAGCATTTTGAAAATCTATAAGATAGGGGCTTCATTCTCATTCAAGGATCCACAATTTTATGCAAGGTTACTCTCTTCATTTGAGATTTGATCTTGTTCATCATCACTCCACCATCTCCATAGCATTTTCAATTTGAGCTTTGATCAAGGGTTGGGAAAGGGTCACTAGCACATGTGACACCAATCCAACTATGGAATAGGTAGCTTGTTTTTGTTTTCATAATGATTTAGTCTTTTTATCATCATTTGTGGCATTTTGAAAGAATTCACAAGGTATTTCATAGGGTCATGTTTGAAGAATTTGTAATTTACTAACCCTTGTTTGAGATTAGTCTTTTGCAGATTTCAAAAAAAAAACATGCACCACATTTTGGCACTAGAAGGAGGGCTGTGATCTTTTGTTCATTCAAGAAAAACATATGCAAATGTTTCTTTGATTTTTTAACATCTGCGGGTTTGATACTTATATTTGATTTAGTATTGAACTATCTCTTGTTAGATATTCTGTCACTCAAATTTCTTTTCTCATAAAATGTGAAGTAAATCTCTAACAATCCAAATCTAACAATGATCTGATTGGTTGATTTTCTTTGAACCAGCTAACGGTTATGAATGTGCACCATAATGTTTATTTGTTATTCAATAAGACTTCTAGCTATGTGCAAGGGCATAGTGTAGAAACACTGTATAGAAATGCTATTCTTGCTGACATTTGACAGAACAATAATGATATAACTAGAATGTTAAATAGCTCACTCTCCACGTTGTCCCTGGTCGTTTATGTTTTTTTTTTTAAATTTCGCAGACATCTTTATTATGATAGTGTCACTCATTTATGGTAATATCCCTTTTACTTACTGCCTTTGTGATTATGAAAATACTGCGCAAATGAGGGTATAAACTGTTGCTATCAAATTCATCCTAATGCACAGGGTATAGTCTGTTGCTTACTGCCTGTGTGAATGTTAAGGCACTACGCACTGCATTTGTCCACTTTATAGAAGAGAATGAGGGTATATGTTGTTGCATTGTCCTCTTTATTTCACTTTCTCCTCCAAATTCATTCGCCTTTCAACGTTCAACATCACATCATATGACAACGTCCGCCATTCTCAAAATCATTCTACTCCTCCTCCTCCTCGTTAATGATGGTTTATGTAGGAAATTCATTAATTCTTGCTGTCTCACACACGTTTTATTTTCACCAATCAGGAGCTGTGGAGTGCACTGACTTTACTATACATTCTTTTGCACCTGCCAAATAGTTTCCTAAGCCGCCAGAATTTAACTCTACGCTGCTGGCTAGAGAGTTTTTTTCCTTGTGCTTGATCATGGTCATTTAAAACCAAGTACCTGCTAGCTATACCTCCGCTAGTAATTCATTACTTAGTTGGATACGCAAGTCAACATTGTCAGTTCCGTATTGATTGAAGTATACCTGCAAATTTGATTTGGTTTTTGAATTTTTGTATGGCGCAACTTATATCTTCAAAAATCTGTGGTCTACAAAGATAATGGCATTTATGTTCGCCCCTACCAATAGTAAATGCAAAGGCGCTGCCCCTAATTGTCAATAGTGTCAGATAAGCCAAAACTTGAGTCGTTGGTTATAGATTTTCTTGATTTCCAAGTAGGCGGCTAGTTATTTTCTGTGAGTAGGCGGCTAACATGAAACTTAGAATTATGTGAAAATCAAAAGGATTTAAGTATAGGCAAAAAGAAATTCTATGGTTCTGTTAGAAAAGAAAACTAGAGGCAAAACATAAGGCGTACTTTTTTCTGTTTTGAAAATGAATTTGAATATTTATTTATTTAAATCTCAAATTTATTGTGTTTTGTTATTATTTTCCATGATTTTGTGATGAAATTCAAAAATATATTGACATTCATTAGTGAGTTATTATTCTATGTTATTTGACTTGATTAAGTTCTTTACAAGGGAAGAAATAAATAGAATAATAACAATTCAATAATGAATGTCAATACAATTTTTATTTTTCCTCTCTTTAAAAAAAGATTTACTCATAAAGTTGACATGTCTTAATTCTTAAACTTTTATTTGTGATATTAATAGGAAAACAACGAAAGCAAAGAAGGAAGGATAACGAAGGTACCAAAAGCCAACAAAGGAAAAGCAAAGGCGAAAAGGAGCAAAGCGAAAAAGAAAGCTATCAAACGAAAACGAAAGGAGGGAAATTTTATTTGAAAACACAATGTGTTTTTTAACACTTTAAGTGTTGATCAACACTACTTCACGAAATTGTTTTTCTTTTCGTTTTAGAACACTAATTTTCATTTGGGTCTAAAACGAACAATTTGATTTTCATTGCAAAGGGCTTAAAACGAATCTTAGCACAAACGCACTAGATTTTGTTTGAGGTTAAGAATTGAACAATCAAAACTCACACTTCATTTTGGTGCTTAAAACGAATTCACAATTGCTTTGAAGGGTATAAAACGAACAAGTGTTTGAATTGTGTGATTGTCTTTTGAGTATCGCGTATCCTCTCCCCTTAAGCCCGATGCGATCTAGGGTGCAAAGAGAAACCTCAAAATATATTTTATTGCTTTGAAACACTTCCAATTTGGGCTTAAAAATTGAACATCTTGTCGCGAGGGAGTGTGAGTAGGGCATTTTCACATACATTCTCTTTCTTTGTGCCATCAAAGATCGATCGAGGAGTTACGGATTGTGTCTTTGCTGGCTTTGTTTATCCTAGAGGGCCTGCCTTGAGGAAAAAGTACTCACCCAAGGGAACGACTCAACTGGTAACACTTTAAAGCCAAGAGTATTTCCAATCGGGATATAAATGTGGATATTGGACAAAATGCCAATATCACAGCGGTTGGCTTCGACAAGATGGATCCGAAAGGGGACTCTTGTCGTATGGGTCAATCTCCACGAACGGAAAGTCCTTACTAGAACCCATGTACTAGAATTTTCCAAAATCCTTAATCTATTTGTTGGTGCAAGAGCGGTCATTCTGAAGCCACCCCACACTCTTCACGGTCTTCTAGTACCAGAGATGGAAGCCATGTAGGGTTTCATGGGTGTTGATGCTTGGCTTCTGATTGGCGTTAATGGGCATTGGAGAACCTTGATTGAGATTAAGCATCTAACCATCGGCTAGAAGGATAAGCGTAAATTTGGACTCCAAAGTGGGAATCAACAAATATTGTCTTACACATCCGTAGGGCTTGTAATTATTCTTTGTTTTGAAACCGCGATTATTATTATTCGAAAACATTTACAAACAGCTTATTCAACATGATTCTCAAAGGAATTTCAAACCCTCTTTAAGACAAATATCATTGACTCAATCCATATATTCTACTTTACTTTCCTGCTTGGATTCAAGTTAGTAGGGGTTCCTAAGCATTGGATTATATCTCAATTTTGTCTTCTTGAGTGAAGCAATGAAGCCTTGCCTTAAAGAAGTTCATTAAATTTCCACATAAAATATCTTGTGGGGTTTAAAGAAATTAAGACATTGGACATCTTAGTTTGAAACTTTAATCAAAGAGAGTGTTTTTGGTAAAACAAATCCATTAAGCAAAGCTAAGCAAAATGAACTTTCATGTGTGTTGAAGACTCCAAATCCCAAAAGCACAAATCATTGATTGGAAATCCAAAATGTTCAAATCATTCCTTGGTTAACAAAGGTCTTTAGGAAGCATATGCATTCTCTTCAATACCTAGGTCTTGGAAAATACAAAGTGGTCTTTTTAGGTTCATCTAGGGATCAAAACAAATCAAACCTCTTTCATCCATCTTTCAAAACATCAAAATCCATCTCACAAATCATCTTTTGAAAAACCTTGAAATCATCCTTGAAATGCTAGGCTTTATGACAAAATCAAGCAATCATTCAAACTCATTGAGATCAAGTCCTTGAAAACATTTATCAAAACACATTTGGCTAGGAGTGTGTGAATGCATCCTTTTGCATATCTTTAGTCAAAGTCATCCAAATCATCTTGTCTAGCTTAGTGTATGTAGATGAATCCTTCTCCATATACTTAGTGAAACAATCATTTTGTTTGGGTAGGTGTGGGTAGATGCATCCTTCTCCTCACACATATCCAAATCATCATCTTTTGAACACAACTATCCTTTAGATCATTATCAAACATCTTAGGATCTTTTTGTTCAAAATCCAAAATCAAAATCCAAATCAAGATCAAGGACAAAATCTCAAAATCCAAAAATCAAACCAATCAAAAATCCAAAGTCCTAGCATTTCATTCAAGATTTATCAAAAGCCAAAAACATCCATAACATCCATCACATAATCATAACATATCACATCATATCATCATTTAAGTTGTTTAGGATAATATAGATTTGTTATTCTAAGCATCTTGAAATCATCTGATTTGCATCATCATCCATAACGATCCATTTTGAACCTCTTTATCGCGAGATCGACCCTCAAATCGAATCTTTTCGCTCGATCTCTCGAGGGGGCAATGTACAAGTGTACTTCTTTCCGCTGGGGCATCCGAAAAATCATGAAATTTTTAAATTTCGATTGCGGCAAGTTTATTCTTTGAACCAACGCAACAAGTACATTGCTTCAAAGAGGGGCAAAATGTAGACATGCAAATTTTACATTATGCATTCGATCGGATTCAGTCAAATTAGATGTCGCATTAGGATCATTCATCAATTAATCAAGTGCATTTTCATCCATTCATTTATCAAATAAACATTATCATTCAACCTTCATCTTGCATCATCCACTTAATTCAATAAATCAAAAATCCATTTAAATCAAATCTTAAATTATATTCCATCATTTTCTAGTTCAAATAAATCAATTATCAAAATCTTGAAAGTCAAATCATCTAATCAGCATTAATCAGCATAACCATCATCTAATCCTAATCTAATGTTAATCCCATCCCACTTGCATTATCTAGATCTAGCCACTTGCACAATAAATCAATTTTATTGATTTATTAAAACCTCATTTTCCCTCAACATGACAAGTCAAACATGGCATTTATTTCTCTTTTTTCTTGTCCCCCTCTCAAAATTTATTGCAAATTTGAATTCAAATTCTCCCTCTCATGGGCACTCTTCCCAAATCTTGCACATACATCAACTAATCACATGATGACAAGTGTCCTCAACTCATTGGCTTGTTTTTATCCCACATTGGTCCCTCTTCAACACTTAGCATTTTGAAAATCTATAAGATAGGGGCTTCATTCTCATTCAAGGATCCACAATTTTATGCAAGGTTACTCTCTTCATTTGAGATTTGATCTTGTTCATCATCACTCCACCATCTCCATAGCATTTTCAATTTGAGCTTTGATCAAGGGTTGGGAAAGGGTCACTAGCACATGTGACACCAATCCAACTATGGAATAGGTAGCTTGTTTTTGTTTTCATAATGCTTTAGTCTTTTTATCATCATTTGTGGCATTTTGAAAGCATTCACAAGGTATTTCATAGGGTCATGTTTGAAGAATTTGTAATTTACTAACCCTTGTTTGAGATTAGTCTTTTGCAGATTTCAAAAAAAAACATGCACCACAAGATGATATTAAAAAATCATTTTTGTTTTACATCAAATGAATGGAATCTTGAGATTGATAGTCCATGTTTGCAAAAAGACAAGCAAGACGATTGTAACATTGGAGTTGTTGTATCATTTTTTATTGGATTCTTTTTTCCTTTTTGTAGATTGAATATCTATCTCTTTCTATCTCTCTATATAGATCTTTGGCTACCCCTCTATCTTTGTATCTCTCTCTATCTATCTATCTATCTATCTCTGTCGTTGTTTCTCTATCCACTCTCTTTTTGTACCTCCCTCTCTTTCTCTCTATCCCTCCATGTATATATTTGTTTCTCTCTCTAACTCTATCTATCTTTTTGTCTATTTGCCTCTATTTCTCCTCCTTTATCTCATTTGCTCCCACTCTCTTTCTCTCTCCTCCTTTCATTCTCTTTTTTCTTCCTTTGCCTCTCTATATCTTATTTCTATCTCCCTCTCCCTTCTCTCTTCTTCCCTCTCTCTACCTCTCACTATATATAACTTGCTACATCTTTATCTTTCTGCCACTCCATCTCTCCCTCTTCCATTGTCTCCATCTTTCTATCTTTATTTCTCTATCTCCCTCTTCCTCTCTCCTTCCATATCCCCCTCTATATATTTATATATCTCTCTCACCCCCTCTGTCTTTTCCAAGTTATATCTATTTCTCTGTCTCCTTTCTATCCCAATCTTTCCCTCTCTCTCTATCCCTAGATCACTCCCTCTTTCTATATCTCTCTAATTATCTCTCCTCTCTATGTTTCTCCCTCGATCTATTTATATATATCTATCTCCTTCTCTCTCTCTCTCATATACACCTAATCCATGTTTCTCCATCCCTCTCTCTCCCCCCGCCCCCCCCGCCCCCCCCCTCCAATCTCTCCCTCTTTTATCCCTATCTCTCCTCTCTCCCTCTTTTTGTATTGCAAATATAACATGACCCTATTGGTAGTGGAACCTGATTATCCTTTTGAATTAAAGCTTTTATTTTAATCATGTTTATATTTTTGTACGTGGATTCATAATTGATTTGAACCTATCACTTCTCAATTGAGACCTTTGTTTCATAAACAACATCATTTTTTAAATGGCCTACCAATTGACCTCATGTACTACACAATTGTATGCAAAAAATAAGTCAATCTTATTCCAAATTGACCTTCCACACTTCTTCATCATAACCATTGCACACCAAGGTGAGATTGCTAGTTTATTTTTTGTTCCATACGGAGTATGCAATGAACCACTAATCCGTGTTCATTTGATAGAATAATGAGTAATTAGATACATTTTGGTGTATTAATGATGTATGTAAAGTAAATTCAAAAGAATTATTTACATGGTATTTATTAACACAAAAGCAATTGATATTTTTTATATTTAAATAATAATGAAAATATGTTCTCTTAATCTATCAAATTATGACAAGTCACTTTCGCAACTATTGCTTCTTCTCCCCTAATCAAATCAAAATTTCTTACACATTTTATTACAATTTATAAATATGAACATCAAAACTATTAATATGTCCACTGCTTTCTCAAACATTAATTCTATATTAATCCCACAAATGATCATATAAGAGATAGTTTCCCAAAAGAGAACTAATGCAAATATATTACCAAACTATTCATTAATTTTTTTTTTATAAAACTACTATAAATATAAATAAAAGTACTTATAAAGAAGATTCCCGCTGATTTCATCATCGTTTAGAATAACAGTTGAGAGTGGAGAGAAAAATAAAATTGTTTTAGATTAAAAAGATTTTGTCAGACTATTAGAAGATTGGGAAAGCTGAAAGTGATGGAAAGCAGAAGTCCTATCAACACTATTCATCCATCTCTCTAAATAGACAGTAGCGAACTGCAGTCTTCTGGCAGTTGGCCCACCGTTTCAACACTAAACGAAAGGACAAGGGTGGGCCCCGCTCACCAACCAAAGTTGCAGACCACTACGTGAGTCGTGACCATCACGCAACCGGCGTGGATTAATGAACTGCGTAGGGCCCAGTGGCTTAAGTAGAAAGATCGTTGCAGATCTAACGGGAAAAAGCGGGAAATCCGCGTAAATACGCGGAAAGTGGGAATGGGTGCATGATACGATTTGACAAGAAAGGTAATGAGTAACAAATTTCCCCTCCTATGACTCCAACTTTCCCTTCACCCTAACTTTCTTTACCTTTCTGACTAAGACGAGGTCTCCAATTAATTTTTAATAGTAGTTTTCTGTCTTGTAAACGTAATTATTTTCCATTCAACTACACTAAGAAATATAGGGGAGAGGACTCACTAGCTGTGCACCTTAATTTCGTGCTTCTAACTAGCTTATGTGGAAATTTCAAATCTCTCAATTTTTTACAGCAGCTTATTTGACATGTCCCCTGCTTATATCTAAGGTTTCAGGGTCACATCATCAAATATGATGCCACATCAGCATGCTTTTTGTCAAGGTGTCTAAAAAGGCCCAAAAAAAAGTGAGATCAATACTTGTGCATTCACAACATGTTTTATTGAGTGTTCAGATGTGGAATCACATGATTGGTTGCTTTTTAGATCAAAGGAATACATTTTGTTTAATTATGGATAGTCATGTCACAACTATTAGGCATTATATAAACATCTACTATCACAACTATTGAAAAATGCTCAACTATCGAAAAATGCTCAACTAACTGTATTCTCGTGTAATTTTATAAGCATTCTCTAATAAAAATCACTCTAGAAAATATTATGAGATTTAGATAAGTAGGGAGAAGAATAAAAGGCCTCCTATTAATATTGCGAATGAATATATAGTGCTTATATGAGATTTTGTAAGATTTTTATTTTTAAATGTGAAATTGTATTTTATTTATTTAGAGTTGAAGTTTTGAGGTATAACAAATAATGTAACTCCCCATGGACATGTTTAGTGAGAAATATTTTTAAAATAAAATTTTAAAGATTTGACCAAGAAACCTTTATTTTTTTTATATATAATCTTTATCTTCAATATTTTTTTTTAGAAATATATCATTATTAAATTATTTACAAAGTTTTGCTATAAAAGTTAGTTATGATTTGACACATGCTTATTGTAATTAAAATGATTTAACTTTTATTAGTTGTATATTAATTACTTATATGTTATATATTTTCATTTAAAATTTATATATTTTTTTAGTAATTATATTATTTTTTAATTATATAATTAATTTAAAAAAACAATTAATAGTATATTTATTGATTAATTAAGAAAGGTTTGGATTTTTTATCCATCAAGGAGTTTCCTTTCTTATTACAACTTTCACATTTTTTTTGAAAAATTGATAATTACTTTTATATAATTTTAATTCATTAATGTATATTTAAAAATAGTTAGTTATGTTTAAAAGTAGTGTAGAACAGGTGGGAGCATGAGACAAGATTTTAATATGTGAATATTTTAATATATAACTATCATGTAGTTTCTTTCATAAATGCTCACAATGAGTTATAGCAAGTAAAAATCGAGGGTTGAGCTAGCTAAAAAAATTGTATCTCTAGGAAACTTGGACTTTATCATGTTAATGAAAAATAATCTACACCACCCATGTGTTTTAATTGCAATTCGCTTCTTACATAGTTAGCCTAAAAGCCTTGCATAGAAAACATGCAACCATTTTGGCCTCCATACATGCGAAAGTAGGTAATAGTGTCCCAATTTTCATAGAATATCTAGAGCATTATGAAATGAGAGGTAAAAAATTGCTTGACACTTTTTCAAATTTTAATTTTAGTTATTGGTAGCCACTTTACTAGTCATTATGAGCCAACCTAGCACATGTTTGTGTTACTTGAGTGCTAAGTTGTATTTAAAGGCATTCATTTACTCATTTTAAAACATCAATAATGATGTTTAAATAATAATTATAAACATTCAAGAAAATTTAAGAGATATTTTTGGTGTAATATCTTATTCACCTTGGATAAGTTATACATAAGTGTGATATTGTACCTATTTAATAAGTTTACTTAAGATAATTAGGATATTTATTTGTTCTCACCCAAATAGTTATACTAACAAGTGGACACCTTGAATTAAGGTACACCTATCAATACCTCTTCAACTCATAATTTATGGTAGTTAGGTGCTACCTCTATTTAGTGAAGGGAACTTTTGTCTTAGTTAGACTAAGTTAACTTACCACTTCACTATGAATGAAAATAAGAGTTAAAACCTACCTCGTGGACTTGTCATCTTCTTGATGCATGCATTGAAGAGACCTATGTATTTGTATGCTTCTCTTTTTGATTTGTCTCATGTAATATTGAATATAGAAGAAAATTATTATATTCAAATAGATTTGTGATTAGTCTATAAGAATTTTGGTCTTAAGTAGATTTATTGTTCATAAAAAATTCTAATTTGGTATCATAGCTATGATGTCATAAATTTAGTCCATTTAGAGGATTAGATATCATGGTTGATCTTGAAATGTTGTGTATAATTTGTTTCTTGCATCAAATGATAACTTAGAGAATAAAAATCTAATAGAAATATTATGTTTGAAGTTTCTTAATTATGGATTTATTTTGTAGGTAGCTTTGCATAACCTTTAGAGTAAATTTATGCTTACTATTGAGTTCACAATATTTAAGAAAGTTAGTTTTCCCTTTTGAAGCATCTAAATTGGATATTGGAGGCTCGATTTACAAGGATATGAAGTTGGGAGGTGCATGCTAGATTTGGTAATTACATGAACTTTCAAAGAATTTTGAGTCAAATATGACCCTTTATCATGATCAAAAGGCTAAAGAACTTAAAAAATAACTATCAAAACTATCAAAATCAAAGCACTTTTTTCTACTCTTATGAATTTTTCTCCCCTTTTTGTATAGATTATATAGTCATATATTAAAAATTATTTATTGCATCTAGTGATAAATAGGTTTGAACATATAACAAAATTTTATGCACTTTATTTATATTGCCTTGTCATCACTAGATATTAATGATGCTAGCAACCATTGCCCATAACCTTGACAACACCTCTCATGGGAAATTATGCCACCACCACCTCGTCTTTGTTAGTGGTAAGTTGATGTAGTAATGCCACCCTCTATAACACTTAAAATGAGTAAATACATAAAGATGGGGAACCATGAAGTGGCCACTCCATTTTTTGGCCCCTAGAGAGCATAAAGTGAGCATGCTATAACACACTCACATTTTAATGTGCTCACATTATGGTTTGGAGTGACTGAACCTTGAAATTCATCACTCCTAAATATAACATACTCACATTATAAAACAAGCACATTTTTCTCACTTTTCTTAAAAAGAAAAAAAATCATTTCCCTTATTCATTTTTATCCCTGCCCTCAACTAAATCCATAGTTTTCATCTATATTGAAGCATGCCCACATTGTTATTGAAATGAAAAAGACCACTAAGAGGGGGGGTGAATCAGTTGTAGCAAATTAAACGTTCAAAACCCTCAACAGTAATCAGATCCACAAGCATTCATTGAACCCTTATTTTGTTAGTTTGATTAAACATGAAATGTAGATAACAAAGATTGAAATCACAACACCATACACAAGAGAACACTGGATTTATGTGGAAAAACTAATGAGAGAAAAACCACAGTGAGGATTAACTCACAATATAAGTAATAGAAAAACTAGTACAAAAGGGCTCACTACTACAATAGAACACACTGTCCAAAAGGCTAATAGCCAGGGCCCATTGCCAAGAAAAGAATATTACAAGAAGATAGAAGACAAATGTTACGCAAATAAAACTTCTCAATGCAACAAGGAGTCCACCACAATTACTCGCACACTTTCATAGTCTCACATGAAAGATTTTGGATTCCTTTAGGAACCCTAACATGAAGTTCACATTGCTCTACTAAAATTCAAATCACACACATCACTCGCATAAATCTCACATCTATAAATTACTTCTTACCCTTTCTAAACCTTACTTGCATCAACAACATGCATATTTATATCAAGCTCTACCTCAAAAAACTTTCTCCAATGTTGGCCACTAGTCATTGTACATACAAATTCAAAATAGGTCGACACTTAAACATTCTCATGGTGGATAGGAACAAAAGTTGACCCACATAAATCCTTAATTAGGACCCAAATAGATCCCAACACACTTCAACATGATTCTACAAGCCTCACATGTAGTGTAAAATATAAAGTCAACTAACGCTCGTGTAAAGCACCATAATCATTACTTTTACACACTTCCTTAAACCAAGCTGATAGTTTTGAACAACATAATTCACTTAAACTCAATCCAGAATGATGCATGAACTACTTAAGAATCAACAAACAATTCATACTGTAAGCTCGTATCATACAAGTACTTCAACTCAGAACAACTGGTAACCCTTATTTGCATACTAAAAAATTAAACTCACTTTGTACTACACCAAATCAAGTAAGAACTTGAATATAGAAAGATAGAAGCATTGTAATCAACATCCCAAATCTACACAACTTGAATCCAAACAGTGGAGAAATTTGAAGTAAATACATTTCTCTCGAGCCACATAAAACATCACTGAACAACTAGTTCACACACTAGTGAAAATATCTCACATTGTACAACGATCCAGAAACCCAAATTTTGAATGTAGCAACCTATGACAACCTTGAATAGTCTGTAAGATCCACACAAGCATAACATCAACACAAAAGAAACACGAAGCACAATACTAGGGCCTACTACTATTGCAAGAATGCAAAGATTGAAGGTGTTGTCATTGATTTCAACCAATCAGCTGGTTATCCACTAGTTGTTGTTGGCTATATATGTCGAGGATATTGAGAAAATTGTAATAAAGATATGTTGTGCAGGAATTCAATGGCTGCTTTGGGTTTTGGTCTGGATTTTCTCTTGTGGTTGTGTGGTTCAGATATGTTGTTCATGATTGTTAGAAGGTGTTATATTCATATTTTTGGTTGTTGGTTCATTGTGTGATGCAAGTTGTGTTCACCAATTATGAACTGTGGTTTTCTATGTTTCTAGTTGAGGTTCAAGAGAAATGTTGTTGGTCTAGATTTCTCTTTGATGAAGTCTTATGACAAGTGGTTCTAAAGTTGAGTTTCCTTGGTTATATTAAATTTTGATTTTGGCATTTGGAAATTTCATGCTTAATGGTTCTATGTGTTTTACACTGATTTGGTCGACCTTGTGTGAAATACTACTTTCAAGGATGATGAAGTGTGTTGGATCTATTTGGGTCCCTATGAAGTGTGTGTTTGGATTGCACTCATTCTATATCCATCGTAGGATGTTTTGGCGCCAACCTAATTTGAATTTGGATTTGGATGGGCAACTTTGGATATGTTTCAAAGTTGAAGATGGTATAAATATAAGATGAGTTAGTGATGGAAAATATACAAGAGCAAAGAAGAACAATAAGAGAAAAGAGAAAGTGCAGTTTGGTGTGACATTGATTCTATTAAGTGTGTGTGTTGCAAGTGTAAGGTGATGCAGTGAGAAGAAGGTGAACTCTATCATTCATGCAAGTTGATCTAGTGACTATGGTGGAATCCTTTGTTACATTGGGATTGTAGTCTCTCTGTAACAAGTACTCTTTGTCTTCTTTGTATCTCTATGGCAATGAGCCCTCTGGGTTGTTAGCCCTATTGGACAGTGAGTCCTTGTTCCAGACAATAAGTCCTTATTTTAGGCAGTGAGCCTTTTGTGATCAGTTTTGATATTCTCTATAGTGTGAGTTAATCCTCACTGTGGTTTTTCCCTCATTGGTTTTTCTATGTAAATCTAGTGTTCATTATGTTTATGTTGGATTTGAGTTTTTGCTTTGGCATTTGATGATTAATCATTTAAGCAATTTTAAGTATTAGTTTCGGTGATTGAATTAAATGATTAATTCTATGACAACTAATTCACCCCCCCTCTTAGTTATCCTATTCAAAACTACAACATAGTTTACTTTGTTTATTAAATTTTTGAATATCTTAAACATCTTCAACCCATAGTTGACATCAATGACAACACCAGTCAATAGACTTCATGTTGACATCAAAGACAACACCTTCATTCTTGCAACAACTTTCCCCTTTGTCATTGATGGAAACAAAAGATGTGAAAATCCACCAAATAAAACACACACACCTTTTTTTTTATGATTAGACAGCCTACACAACATTCCTAAACTTTCTCCCCCTTACAAGAGTCTCTCTCCTAGCATACACAACTTTCTTACATGATTTTCTCTCTCCTCCTGAGTATATAATCTTTTTCACATATTCTCTCTCCCCATTTTACATCAATGGCAAAGGATAAATGTTTGCATTTTTCTCCCCCTTTTATAGTGAACCAAGAAACTTGCTTTGAACACTCCCCCTTGGGTATATACCCAAAAGAATTAGCAACTCAATGACAATACATGACACTACCTACTTCCCTTGAGAGGTAGCCACCATGATCAATCTAGGAAAGAGATAAGATCAATTGGACTGATTTATCTCCATATACATTGAGTTCAAACAAGGAAGGGCGATAACCCCCAACTTCTTCTGAAGATACATAAAAGTGTCCTTAGGAGGAGCCTTAGTAAATATATCAATAATCTGATCCATTGTAAGAATATAATCAAAATTTACTTCATTATCCATAACCTTTCCTCTCAAAAAGTGATACCTAATAGATATATGCTTTGTCCTTGAATGCATCACTAAATTCCTTAAAATGTTAATTGCACTTACATGTTATCAAAGAAGATAGAAACATGCTCATCAAATATAACTCTAATATCCTTCAATGTTTAACTCATCCATAATACCCATGTATTGCATGATGTTGTTCCACTATATTCAACCTTTGTAGTGGATAAAGAAACTAAATCCTACTTCTTGCTCAACCATGACACCAATCTATATCCAAGAAAGAATACACCACCACTTGTACTTTTCATGTCATCAACACAACCAACCCAATTTGCATCTGCATATGCATTTAATGTGAAATTACTATCCTTAGGATACCACAAGACATAATTTGGATTGCCTCTTAAGTATCTAAATATCCTCTTTGCATCTACAACATGTGTTTCTTTAGGATCTTCTTAAAATCTAGCTACAATACAAACTGCATGCATGATATCTGATCTAGTAGCAGTCAAATACAATAGTCCACCAATCATGGACCTATACTTGCTTTGATCATCCCTAGGTGAATCATCTTTTCTTAGTTTACAACTAGTCACCATAGGAGTACATACTGGTTTGGAGTCATCCATTCCAAAATTCTTCAATATCTCTTTGACATATTTAGAATATGAAATGAAAATACCTTTATTTGTTTGATTGATTTATAGCCCAAGAAATAAATTCATCTAACCAAACATTGACATCGCAAAATCTTTATGTATTTATTTTGCAAACTTCTTACACATAGCCTCATTCCCACCAAAGATAATATCATCCACATAAACTACTATTATCAAGATTTTGTCTTCCTCAATTTTAAAGTAAAGATTACTATCTATGGTACCCTTATTGAATCCTTGCTATATCAAGTACTTGTTCAATCTTACATACCAAGCTCAAGAGCTTGCTTCAATCCATATAGTTCCTCTTGAACTTGCATACCATATCTGGATGATTTAACAACTAAAATCCTTCTGATTGTTCCATGTAAACTTCTTCTTTCAATTCTCCATTCAAAAAAGTAGACTTCACATCCATTTGATAAATTTTAAAGTCTTTATGTGCTAAAAATGCAAAAAGCATTCTAATAGCTTTCATCCTAGCCATGGGATAAAAAGGTCTCCTCAAAGTCTATACCTTCTACTTGTGAGTACAACCTTTACACACAAGTCTTACCTTATTTCTTACTACTCCATTCTAATTTAGCTTATTTTTTAATAAAAATTTTACACACAAGTTTTGCCTTATTTTTTAGTACAACCTTTATGCACAAGTCTTACCTTAATTTTTTAATACAACCTTTACACACAAGTCTTGCCTTATTTCTTACTACTCCATTCTCATTTAATTATCTTTCTCAATATTTTTTTGTAACATTTGTAAGCTTTGCTTCTAGTAGAATATCCAAGCAAGATACCTTCATTAGACCTTGCATCAAACTTTCCTAAGTTTTCTTCATCCCTTTTGATATAATATTTGCTTCCAAACACTCTAAAGTACTTCATAATAGGAATCCTTCCATACCATAGATCATAAGGAGTCTTTGTGTTGTTAGCTTTATCTTGAACTCTATTAAGTATGCAAACAACGGTATGAATAGCTTCTCTCTAGTAGAATTTTGGTAGATTTTCCTCTTTCATCATAGTCCTTGAAGCTTCTTGAATAGGTCTATTTTTCCTTTCAACAACTCCATTCTACTAAGGAGTTCTAGGAGAAAACAAATGCCTCTTTATTCCATGAACTTCACAAAACATGTTAAAATCGTTGGAGATGAATTCACCACCTCTTTCTGACCTCAGATATTTTATTTTCAAATCCATTTCATTCTTGACCATAGCTTTAAATTCCTTGAATTTATCTAATGCATAATTTTTCTCTCTAAGAAAAGTAACCTATGTCATTCTAGAATAATCATCAACCAAAAGCATAAAGTACCTATCACCTTGTAGACTTATCACCCTTGTAGGACCAAAAAAGTTTGTATGCACTAATTCCAGCCACCTGGTAGTAAATTGTTCCTTTCCTTTAAAGCTACACATTTGTTTCCAAATTGACATCTCTCACAAACAACATTGATAGGATTTATGATTCTTGGTAAATCTCTTACTACTTGAATTGAGCTAATTGTTTCCAAATTATCAAAATTCATGTCACACATCCTCTAGTTCCATAACCAACTATCATTAATCTGAGACATAAAGAAATAAACATCACCACCTTTAAGTTGATAGATGTTTCCATCTGTTCTCTTAGCAGTAGAAATCAATGTTTTAGATCCTTTTTTGATCTCATGTATGTTTCATCCCTAAACACAAAATTGCAATCTTTGCTATACACTTTTCCAACACTCAAAAAGGTTATAACTTGATCCCTTAACATAATAAACATTTTTAGTGTTATGCTTGTCATAAAAAATTATTGAACCTATTCCACAAATCTTATCTCCTAAATCATCTCCAAGTTTAACTAATCCTCCATCATACTTTTCAAGTTTAAAAAACTTACTTTTTTCTCCATAATATGATTAGAGACTCCACTATCAATAGTCCAATAATTCTTATCCTCTTTGACATGAAAAGAAGATACCAAAGTACCTTCAAATTTATCCTTTGACTTCAAAATACTTTCTTTCACACAACTTTTAGGGTTAACAGAACCAAATTCTTCTTTTATAGCAAAAAACAAACATTCATTATCATCAAAATCTCCTAATCAGATTCATCATTAGAAATACCAGCATCTTCTCTCACATAGTAAGATTTCTTAAGCATTTTTCCTTTATTTTCCTTATTCCTATTGTTTAGAGCTCTTTTTGGATGTCTTGAAGCATAATGACCTATATCACCACAACTAAAAAATTTGAAAGGAAATTTAACTTTATACTTATCGGTGCCCATTTCATCTTCCTCACAAAGTTAGCTTCCAAATCATCAAGATCTTCTTCACCTAAATCTTCAACCTTCTCTAGTTTACTAGCCTTGAAAACAGTCTTAGCTTTTGTACCTTTCTTTAGTTTTCTCATTTCAAATGCACTCAGAGTACCAATCAACGGTTTCCTCAATAGTAGATACCTTTTCATTGTAGCAGTTCAGAAGTAATCTAATAACCTTCTTCACTACTTTAGATTCTTTAAATATTGCACCAAGACCTCTCATAGCACTTACCAACTCATCAACTATTTTTATGTAGCCTTTAATTGTTTCATCTTCAAACATATGCATCATTTCCAATTGTGCCTTTAGGTTCTATAACTTTTCTTGTTTGAGCCTTGAATCTTCTTCATAAATAATTTTGAGCTTATCCCAAACTTCTTAAGTAGTTTTCAAACTCATAAATTTAACTAATTCAATATTTGAAACACTATTCACAATAATGTATCTTGCCTTAGCATTAATCTCACGCGCCTTGATTTCTACACTTGTACTTGGACCATTTGGAGGTGGAGTATATGTGTTCTAATAATCCTTCTCAATCTTACATCCCTGAGTAGATAGATATCCTTCCATCTTTGTCTTCCAAAATGTATAATATGAGCCATGAATCTAGGATATTCCAAAGAAATATTATTTTCCATCCTAGATCTACCTTAAGTGGTTAAGCTCTTCTCTAAGGAACCTTTCTCTAATAATAATTATTGAAATGAAAAATAAAAATGAGAGGGGGGTGAATCAGTTGTAGCAAATTAAACCTTCAAAACCCTCAATAGTAATCAGATCCACAAGTATTCATTAATTTACCTTATTTTTTAGTTTGATTAAATATGAAATGAAGATAACATAAACTAAAATCACAACACCATACACAAGAGAACACCATATTTTCATTAAAAAACCAATGAGGAAAAAACCGCAATGAGGATTACCTCATAGTATAAGTAATAGTGAAACTAGTACAAAAGGGATCACTTCCAGAATAGGACACACTATCCAAAAGGCTCATTGCCATAGAAGGAATACAAAAAGATAGAAGAAAATGTTACATAGAGAACACTTCTCAATGCAACAAGGTGTCCACCAAAATTTCTCACACACTTTCACACTCTCACATGAAATATTTTGGATGCCTTCATCTCACTACCTTTAGGAACCCTAACATGAAGTTTGCATTGCTCTGCTCAAATTCGCATCACACAAATCAATCACATCAATATCACATCTATCTCACTTCTTACCCTTTCTACACCTTACTTACATCAACATTATGCATATTTATATCAAGCTATACCTCAAAAACTTTCTCCAATATCGGCCAATAGTTGTTGTACAAAAAAAATCAAAATAGGTCGACACCTAAACATTCTTGTGGTGGATAGGAACAAAAGGAGACCCTACATAAATCAATAATTAGGACCCAAATAGATCTGAACACACTTCAACATGCTTCTACAAGCCTTGCATGTAGTGTAAAACACAAAGTTAGCCAACACCTCTATAAAACCCCATAATCATTAAGTACACACATCCTTAAAAACCAAGCCAAAATTTCTAGACAACATAATTCACTTGAACTCAATCCAAAATAATCCATTAACTACTTAAGATTCATCAACCACTTCATCCAATCTCACATCATACAACAACATCAACTTGGAACAACTGGTAATCCTTATTTGCATACTAATAAAAGAAACTCACTCTGCATTGCAACAAATGAAGTAAGAACTTGAATACAAAAAGATAAATTCAATGTAATAAAATTCCCAAATCTGAACAACTTGAAGCCAAATAATGGAAAAATTTAGAGAAAATGCGTTTATCCTAGGCCATAGAAAACATCATTGAACAACAGGTTCACATACTAGTGAAAATATCTCACACTGTAGAATGATCTAGAAACCCAAATTATGAATATAGCAACCTATAACAACCTTGAATAGTCTGTGAGATCCACATAGGCATAGCATCAACATAGAAGAAACATGAAGCACAATACCAAGGCCTACTACTACATAGTTTACTTTGTTTATTAATTTTCTCAATATCCTCAACATCTTCAACCCATATTTGACATCAATGACAACACTAGTCACTAGAATTCTTGTTGACATCAATGAGAACACCTTCATTCTTGCAACAATTGTGAGATATTCCTTTTCATCATTTTTTGTATACCATATTTTAGCAAAAATGCTTCCACATCATTGTCAAGGTGGAAGAGGTAAGGATTTTTATATTTTAGTGTAAAAATTCAATTAAATAGATAGATTTTTTTTTATTAGAATTTTTTTAATTTCTAGGATTTGATAATGCACCACCAATTGATCGAAACCCTACTAAAGGACACTCATGAAAAACCCCTCTTTCAATGCCTTTACACCCTTTAGGAACAAAAAAATATATTAGATCAAATAGAAAACAATAAGAGAATATGAGGCATTAATTAGAAGTTTAAGATATTCATCTGCAATGAAATATCATAGGTCCACCCTTTCTAGTTCACTAGAATCCATCATCTCCCACATAGTATTTATGAGTGGCCAAGTCAATATTTGGCCAAATAAGAGCCCAAAGAGCTAAGACATTTTGATTTAGAAAAATTCTTATTACTAGATTAATAATATTTTTTTGAAATCTAACTTGTGTTTGTTGTTCAATGACCCATGAACCAATAGAATCATGCATGATGCTTGCAAGAGGTTCCTCATCCACTGGTATGACTACCAAGCAATATAAAATAATATTTGGGATAGGTGCTGGATAATTTTTTTACCATCCCCCATCAATAATAATGAGGTCCCATAACACATTCTAAGGAAACTTTATTGTGAGTTTTCTTCAATGAGATACCTAATTAATTTGACATAAAGGAGTTCCAAAGTAGATGTGGAGGTTGCACATAAGACAAAGTGGGAGTACAACATGCCCAAAATGAAGCACTGAGACCCTTAGCTAGACCTAAGTTTGAGCATGTCGCTAACCCTTTTGTAAGATGGGAAAAAATCAAGTTAGCTTAGATAGTAGTGAAAACCATAACACCTTTAGGCTAATAACCCAATCTAAACAAGAGAAAACAATCAAATGAAGAGAAAAAAATGAAAAAAATAAAATAAAATCACTCCCCATTGAAGTTTAATCACTTCTCTTGTCTCTCCTATTTCTTCTTTTGCAAATATGCCCTTAGATCTGCAGTAGAACTTGTGTAAATACCTACAAATTGCAAGAAAGAAAGTTGTAGATAAGTGGATGTTAGGGACAAAGTGAAGGAGAAGGACTTCTTTTATAGACAACCATTCGAATGGACAAATGAGATCACGCTTCTAGAAATATGTCAAGATCGATGGATGAGGATTCATGAGATGGAGGTTACAAAAAAGGTCAAGATTAGAAAGAGCCTAGAGGTAATCAATGATCGAGATTTGAAAATGAGAGAGTGGAGGGATAATGGTCAAATTAAAAATTGGAAATCAATTAATTCATGAGGAAGGAATCTCTGGACAATTGAAGGCACAAATAATTTTTCCAAATTATTTGTTTCAAGAGAAAAAAGGCAAGTGAGAGGAAATGGTCATTTAATTAAAATGATTTATGAAATCAATTTTAATTAAATGGGGAAAATGGATATGAGACATAAATAATTAATTTAAGTTAGTCATTCAATGAAGGAAATGAGTGTCATGATATAATTAAATCATTTTGACAATTATTTAATTATGGAGGAATGGGAAAGGTCAATGAATAGACAAATAATAACGATTAATATTATTTGACTATAGGCAAATGATAAAAGTCGAATAATTAAACAAATAATGATTTATTTAATTAATGAAGAAAAAGGGGGTGTTAGTGATGCAATTAATTTTATTTGATTGATCATAATAGAAATAAATATTAATAGGTGAATTAATTAAATAATTAAAAATTATTTAATTATGCAAAGATGAGGACCAAGAAAAATGACACTCACAGACTAGGACATTTTTTCAGTGTCTACGCCTTCCATTGTGAAGGAAGGTGTTGAAGTGAATACCATCTAGAGTTCATTAACTTGTTGACTCATACCCTTTTACATCAGACTAGGCCTTTGGCACAAGATGTTGTGGGTGAGTCTTTCAAGGCTTGACATCCAACTCAATTATGCAAGAACTATGGGTCTCTTTATGTTCATGGGTATGAGGATGATTAGGATGCAGAGGGACATGACACACCTATATTGAATTAGATGGTCATTATAGATGATCTACTAAATGAAACATATGGCATTAATAGTTAGGTAAATTTTAGTTCAAATTCAATTTATTAAATTTCATTTTGAAATATAAGATTAACTAAAATACTAGATTAATTCTAATAAATATATAGGTTTAGAGTTTTCACCCTACATTTTGTGGCCCTCTACCTCTTGATTACATGATATTGATTCCACAAGTATGTAACTTGTAAATAATGAATAAATATACTAGACAAGTGAATAGTTTAACCTTATATGAATGGTAATATTATAACTCACATAAGATGTTGAATATGTTAATGTATAACCTTTGAAATCAACACAATAATCAAGGTGGTCATTAATCTTTCATTGAGGTAGAAGCTTCTTTATTTTAATCATTGATGGTTCATAAAGTAATGTTAGGTAGATTGTGGTGAATAAATAACGTTGTTTTATTTTAAGATGCTACTATCTGTTGATACTCCTCTTGGTATTTGCACCATAATGGAGTATGGTGTTACAAAAAATATTGAATCTTCGATGCTTTTGATAGAGGTATGATCAAAATTATAAATATTTAAACTATAGTATATGTTTTATATGTCTATTAGTAAAAATTTGAATGAAATTCATTTGTAGTTTTATTTATATCTTGATTCTTTCCACAAGACTTCACCACTCCACATGATGAACATGAACTTATTATAGATGAAGAGAGGCATAAATGGGTTCAAAGTGATTATGAGTATGTGGTAAGTTATTATTATGTTATATGTCATTATATTATTTAATATTATCTATTAATTTGTATGCTTTTTCTTGTATATGGTTACTTGGTGTAGAATAGTTTAGATAAGACTTCAAGTTAGCATATGCAAAAATAACCATCATTGCATGCCTCTCCATATAATTGATAATCAAGAGTAGCTCATGATATCTTCTCTTCCATCAGAGTGAAGTGATTACATTAGGGTCCTTTATTGAATGCCTATATGGTATTTTTCTAGATTTATATCTATGTTAATTATACATGACATTATATTTCTATGTTTCTTTCTTGTACATATATTTTACTTTTAGAAACATGTAATATTGTATGGCTATATGAATTTTTGGTTAATAGAAATCTATTTTACCATTGTTATCCATATTTGATTAATACTATTTCAAAATCATATGCTATTGATTTTTGCATGAGATTAAGAAGATAATTATTTTATATTTATTTTTATTTGGTATCAAAGCATGGAAACTTATTTGATCTATGAAAAGAGAAATGACTATTTTAATAATAATCATTTTTTGATAGGATATTTTTGTATTAAATCTTATTTCAAGATATAGTTATGGAATGTATTGCTAGAGTGGTGTAGAGATTCAATGAAACAAAATTTAAGCTTTTGAAGCTCAAGATGGCAGATTTTCTTGATTGTAATGCATGGATTACAAATCATGTTGGAAGTTTCCTATGATTCCATCCTCATTATTGGACTTAGTCATATAGTGACTTGAAGCTCCTATTTGGTGATATTTGACAATTCATTATTTATTGGGAGGCTGTGTTAGACACATAAATACTAGGAGGAGGGTGAATCAATATACTTTAATAATTTTTACTTTAAACTACCAAATTAATAGAAACATCAAAGAATAATCAACAAAAATGTAAGTAATGAACATCAATAGACAAGAGAACACCATATTATGTGTAAACGTAGAAGAGAAAAATGATGATGAGAAAAGCTACTTGGAACTACTACCCAAATCCAACCTCACAAAAATAATATAAAATATACAATATTTTTGTAAGCACCAACCCATTGGAGATACCAATCCCCAAAATAGTTTATAGGAATCAACCTAAAGGAGACACCAATCCTCAATATAAGAATTAACCCAGAGTACAAGAGGAACCAACCTCACATGAAACAAGAGGCATGAACCTTTGAATAGATTAAAATGATTACAATGCAACTTACAAAAAAATCTCTATAAAAAATTCTCATAGATTGAATTTTCACAATTCTTCATTGTTATTTGGATGGCTTTATATGCACAATCTACTCTCCTTCGTACAAAAACTTCTAATTTGAAAGATACTTGACATGAAAATCACAAACCTATCACACATCCATGTATAATCACAGTTTTGTATTGTTCTACCAAATTTAGTCATTTTCGCTCATATAAACTTGAAATAAATTTTCTTAAATATCAATTTGGGGTGATAGATAACAGTGATATGTTGATCCAAACCAAAATTTAGAACCATTAGTAAAGGAGAAGTTGACCTATATCAATTTTAGAACCAAAGACTATTCATTAAGCATATTTGCACTTGAGTTGTTTATCATCCTCTTTTGTAGGTGAATGAAACACTGTATATTTAAATTGAGATACCCTTGCCATTGGAATATTCCTCGACCAATGGGAGTGCAAATACCACTTTGAAATTTATTTTGGATAACATCATCCTAGATGCACATTACCATTTCACATACTTATGGAGCAAAATTAGCTTAACAAAGTCTAAGCATGAAATAGAAAAAACCTTAGGACCCCTCCATCTTAGACCTCCTAAATACATGTGTCAACATTTTTATCTATCCTAGAGAAAATGTAACTTAATAAAAGCCTTGTGTGAACATGCAAAAAAAACCTTTACATCAAACATGAGAAGCAGTAAGTAGGGCTGATGAATGACACTAGAGGGCTTAAGTTATAACTTAAGAAACTAAAAATTGTTGATAGTCAAAAATGACATATTAGAACATAAAGTGCTTGATGAGGTAAAACACTTAGGGTTTAAGGAAATTAGGGATAAAACTCTACTGGTTGCATAAAACCATAACAAGACATGATATCCAATTTAGCCAAAGGTATCAAATGAATACCAAAGGAATTACCACAACGTAAAAATAAGAACAAAAAAAGCAATTAAATATAACTCTAGTGGAAAACCTCCATATATACTACAATAAAACACATTTGACATCAATGACAATATTTTCAAAAATTTAGAAAACATTATAAATATTTGCAACATTTCCTTCATAGCACAATCAATATCTACTCCATATATAAAAACATTGACAACAAGCATATTTTCCACAATCTCAACCTTTATCATTGATGGAAACACAACATAAACTGAATTCTCCCCCTTTGACATCAACATGGTAAAGGAATATTAGAAGAATTGTTCCACAATAATCCCCTTTATTCTACATCCTTTATAGTCAATTGAAACACTCTACAACACTCCCCCTAAGGGAAATACTCTAGGGGTAGAGTAAATAAGTCATCCCCTTGAACCTATGATTTATTTAGGTCTTCACTAAAAGGAATAAGGAGATGTCACTCTTAGCTTTTGCTTGAGATACTCAAATGTCTCCTTGGTAAGAAGTTATGTAAATATGTCTACAATCTAATCTTTAGTAACCACCTGTTCTAATTTAAATTCCTAATATACAATATTTTCTCTCAAAAAATAATGTTTTATTGAGATATGCTTTGTTCTTGACTGAAACAATGTATTCTTATAAATGTTAATTCCACTTGTATTATCATAGAAAATAGAAATAGGTTCATTATACTTAATCTTTATATCCTTCAAATTTTGTTTCATCCAAAGTAGTTAAGTACAATCTGGAAGTTACAAAAATGTATTATGCTTTTTTTGTTGATAATGATATTGAGTCTTGTTTCTTTCTTAGTCATGATATAAGTATGTCTCCAAGAAAGAATGCTCTGTTGGAAGAATGAAGGAGACCTCTTGTTTGTTTTCTTTGTTATCATTGATGCCAACATTGTTTGGTGAGTGATCTTATCTTCCCATCTAGTAAACTATGTATGTGATACATTGATCCGATAATTTTATCCATAATCAATTTGAAGTGAATATTGGCTCATATGATTTTGATATATTTCTCAAGGGTCTTATATGTAGCTTTGGTTAGGAATTCAATAATTTTGGTTATATAAGTTGAAAGTTATAAATGCCAAAAAAGTTTGGCTTACAGTTTTTAGTATGATTTTCCTATGGATGACTTTTTCATGTGATGCAAGCTTCATGAAGGTTTAAAGTGTTCCTTTTTAGGTCCAAGCCAACCTAAATCATGTCTTTCATATTTTGTTTTGAGTGCCAAAGAAGTTTTTTCTTTGAAGCTGACAAGATATTTTTAGTTGAGTATGCTTACATCTAATTTGTCTTACCTAATTGAGGTATGAATATGTAACCGTGTATATATATATGGAACATCCATATGTTGTTCATAGAGACATAAGTAGTGATAGTCTGAATCACGCAATAGAGTAATATTGTGTGAAGCTGTTGATAGGTGTTGATAGCTGCTATATACCTGCAAACCAGTGCAAGGTTTTTTTTTCCAAAGTTTAATTGGAACTATTCTTGGCACACAAAAGGTGCATTCCATCAATTCATATTTTGGTAGTGAGCCACACTCTTTTGTAATCATTTTTAGGCTATGATCCTTTCAAGGACATTGTGTCCTAGTGGTGTGCCCTATAATATCTTATGACCAATTATAATATATTGTGAGCTAATACTCACCATGGTTTTTCCCATTTTTGGTTTTCCATGTAAAAATCTTGGTGTTCATGTGTCATGTGATGTTGTGATTTCTTTCATGTTCCTTTTTATAGTTGTTAGAAGATATGTTTTAATTATTGAATGGTTAGCAGTTAAATGGTTTAGTTGAATATTGATTCACCCCCCTCTCAATATTCTAGGTGTTCAATAATTGGTATTAGAGCTTGCTTCCTTTTGAGAAAATTAACAACTTAAGGAAGATATTGAAGTTTGAACACATGGTTGATAAAAAGTATCATGTTCCTCTAGAAGATATTTCAGCAACAGAGGAACTCCATGTTACTATTGAAGATCTAGATAAAAGTGAAGACAACAAAGAAACTCTAAAAGAAAACTTGGAAAAAGCAAATGAATGCATCAAAAAATTAAGAGAGAAAATCAAGAAGTTAAAATAAAGGCATAGAGAAGTCAGTGATGAATTGAATAAAGCTAATGAAGACATGACCAGACTAAAGGCACAAGTGGAAGAAAAGAAAATAATTGAAGAATGTTAGAAAGTTGAAATTCAGAATAAAATTGATGATTGTACAAAGCTTGAACACGAAGTGGTATCTCTAAGATCTAACTTGGAGAAATCAAGAGATCATGAAGAAAAATTAAAACAAGTACCACAATGCTTGATGAATTGATAACATTTTAGAAACCAACTATGGATAAAGGTGGTCTAGGACTTGAAGAAGGAAAAAGTTCAAAAGAAAATCAAGTTCCCAACAAAGTGGATAATCAAAGGAAGATTCAAGGAAATAATAAATAGTTCAAGAATCAAATCAGAAATACCAGAAGGATTCCTATTCAACAACCTAATACTCAAAGGTACCCATCTTTTAATGAAATTTACATTTCATGCAATAAATTTGGTCATAGGGAAACTAAATGTAGAAGTAGAATGAATTAGAATGTTGGTGTAACGTCTAGAAAATGTAAAGAAACAAATCATAGAAAACATGCAATGCAATCCAAAACTCTAATGCAATCTAAGCTAAGCAACAGAGAACAACGGAAAGCCAAAATGTAAATAAACTGAACAATCTCACCCAATATGTACATAATTCCATGTATCATCTCGATTTCCCTTCTCCATTTTGTCGTTGTAGTATAATTGCCCTCAGAATTTCAAAGTTTGTGCAAGTATAGCCTATGATAGTGATTTAGCAAAACATCGAAGATTCAAGATAGTTGCTCCAAAAATTCATAAGATTTTGAGAGAGATTGGAATGAAGAATGACAGGTCAATTTATAGAAAATTGATCATTTGAACGACAGGTCAGGATTGAAAGATCAATGGATGGTTGAGATCGACAGATTAGACATGCATTCTGATAACTATTAGTAGTGACATTAGTGATACCAATTAGAAATAGAATTAAAGATTAAATAAATGATTTAATCTTCAAGTTTGGTATTCGAAAAAAAAAGAATTATCTTTGCATGACAAAGATAAAGATGGATTAAAGCAACTCTTGTTCGAATGCATGAACAAGGTTTAATGAATTAAATAGGAATATTTAATTAATCTACATGTACACGCAATTGAGTTAGCACTAGATGATTGAATGATTTAATGAAGAGATTACTCAAGAAAACAACTCAGACGTTAAATCAAGAGTTAACTGACCGAATTAAATAGGTCTTTGAGTCGAGTAAGAGTGAATACTTAGATAACTTACACAATTATCTAAATATAAAGGAATGTGTTAAAATAGAATATATGAATTAAATAATTCATTTAATTCAAGATTTGATAGTTGAAGAATAATTAAATAAATAAGATTTATTTAATCAAGTGATGAAGGGGTTTAAATGAATAATTGGTGCAGGAGCACCTAGTACACACAGTTTCAACAATTTATCCTTTGAAGGAAGGCATTAGGAATTAGGGGTATTTGAGTAAATTAATGTTAAATAAGGTCTTTGAGACTATTATTCATGTAATTGGGGGGTTTTTAAGGTTAGTTGTTCCAAAAGTGCAAAAGGTTGCATAATATTGTGTTTGTTGTTAACAAATTGTAAAACAATGCAAAATTAAGCAATGTAAGGGTTAAGGTAGTTTTGTGGTTAGTTATAGGAATTTCATGGATAGTTTGGATTGAAAAATGTTTTAAATGGCCTCTTGAAGGCTCGAGGGGGGTTGGTTGTAGCATTTGAAAAGAGAAAATTAAAATAAAGTTCTATTTTCTAGTTATTTTCTGATTTTTCTTTCATTTCTTGGCCTATGTACGGTTCTGTACAATAGGGTTAAACCTTGAAATGCCTTAAATCCATTAGAGGATAGAGTTGACACTATTTTCTATTGTTTCTTGAGAGTTCTTATTGTGAATTAAGCCTATTGAAGTGAATTTGCTGCTGACTAGTCTGAAACAAGGAAAGTAGGGTTTTGAAGTTCAATGTGTGTTGAAGGGCCATTCCTCCTTCTGTGCAGGCTATAACTCGGAGGAATGGGCCTATGTAAAGTAGGGAAAGTATAAGTATGAGCCTCCTTATGGTGAAAAAGTATTTAAAATAGATTAACAACACTGCCCTGTTGCAAAACTGAGTTTTAGGCCTTGGAGTCAAGGCTAGAGTAAGTGAAAAGTCTATAGGGAATGAAATCTGGGTAGAAACCCTAGAAGATAGCCTTGGTAGGTGTATTTAATGTTATCTAGAAGTTTTGAGTGGCTGTAAGTGACTGGTTGTGTGAGGAAGTTAGAAACCTTATGGTAAAGGGGTGAAAAGAGTGGAAAATAAGGTGGTTTACAAAGGAAGTATGTGCAAAACATGAGGGTAGTCAAATATCAAGATGCGTTGAGCATATGCAGGTGGAAATATGAAGGATTCAAGTGGTTTTAGGTTTGCAAATGACCTGGGTATAGGACTTTCAATAAGCCCTAGTTTTTAGGAAGGAAAAGGAGGGTTTGTTGGAGCAGCAGTATAGAAGGGTAGTATGGAGGTTTTGATCAGTGATTCTTTTGTTTTGTGCCACAATTTGTGACTGTCCAAGAGTTGGTAAGGTGAAAGGCAGTTTAAAAGATACTTTGTTTGTAAATGTGGGCTAATTCTACTAGCCCTTGGACATGGTGTCTTAATTTTTTTCTATGTTTTGACAAATGAATCTTACTTGTAAGCTTGGAACTGCCTTTTTGATGGAATATGGATGCTATATGGATGATTAGTGGGTGTTCTTACAGTTTTCTTTGAGGACTTGGTCCTTCAGTTGCTTAGTTGTGAATTGGGAAGCCATAGAGCTGACCCTATGGAATTTGTGCTAGTTATTTGATTTTGAGTTGGAGTTTTGGTTTTCAAAGCTTGGTTGAATGTTCCTCCACCCTGCTCTGCATCAATAATTAAATAAATAAAGGATTTATTTAATTATAGTTGACATATGATAAAGAGTAAATTAAATAAGAATTTATTTAATTGAAGAAGAAGGATAAGGTTAATTAGTAACAGAATTAAATAAAAAGTGTTTATTTAATTAATCAGATAGAATAAAGAAAATGTGAATTAATTAAGAAATTAAGATTATTTAATCATGACCATGAAAGAAATATGAATTATTAAGCAATATTAAAGTCGCAGGCCTAGACTAGATTTCAGTGTCTACATTTTCCCCTCTTTGATACAAAGTCATTTCGGTGTTGTGTCAAAGAAAATCGATAAAAATATGCCCCAGTCATGCCCCGGTGTAAATAGGTGAAGGTATGCCCCCTCGGGAAAATTGACAAATTTTTGAAAAAATTCAATTTTTTTTGGAAATAATCCCGATTAGTCCCTTAGATAGCCATAAATGCAGTGGAGTTGACAAAATTGAAGCTGGAAGTGGTAAGGACGAGTACGGGTTGATTGAAGTTGGAAGTTGACATGGCTAGTAGAAAGGAATGCCACCAAAACCCTAGGTATAAATAGAAAATGGGGTAAAAACCTATTCATTTTTACCCACATAGCTTTGAGATTTGAGATTTTGCTCTGCACCCACAACGAAGATGTCTCCTATTCCGTACAACCACCATCGAGCATACAGGATCCAGACCTTCAGGTGGCCAACCGATGGAGACCACTCAGTATGTACCTTAATCTTGACTTTTGAATTTTTGATTTGCATGAGTTTCTATGCATTTATTTGCATTTTGAGTTATGCGTCATTTTATTGAAAAGCCGCATGTGTGCGTAATCAACACATTTTCATGTGGATCAACACATTTGTAAAATCATGTATATAGTTAACGTAGGGTTTCTGCGGTTCAACGCATTTGTATCTTAGTTGTACGCATTTGCTAAATAGCTATGCATTTGCATTTAAAATAGCCACATGTGTTTATTTTTCAATGCATTTGAAAATATTTCGACGTAGTTATTATTTGATTTATGTAGTTGCATGTGATATTTGAATTACGTAGATGCATTTGTTATATTTGCACACATTTTCATTTGAAAGGGACACATTTGAGAAATAACGATGCATTTACGAAATTGAATTACGCATTGGTTTTCTGCAACGCATTTGCAAAATAATGACGCATTTGAATAGCATTTGATTTAGTCATTTTGTACTAGGATAGATGTTTGATGCTAACATGAGGCATGTATAATGCCATTGTAGGTTGTTTTGGACACTGTTTATACGTGAGAGTCAAGACCTATGAATTTTCACTTCCGAGATAGTTTACGAAGTGCGGAGAGATGATTCTTATGGCACTTAGGTCTTCTTCATGTGACAGACATGCTCGCCATTCGGGCGAACTGGGGTCTACTGACAACATTATGCGAGTGGTGGAACTCAGAGACTTCTTTTCACCTGCCTACTAGAGAGGCAACAGTTACTTTAGAGGAAATCTATAGGATTCTAAGACTTCCCATCAAAGGCATGAGGGTGAGGTACGATACCCAGAGGGGTTGTGCTAAGATGTGTACATACTACCCTCACATTAGCGTCAGACAGTTAGGGTTTGATCATTATGATATTAGATGTTGCGTATTGGCATAGAGGTATAGGCAGCTGGACTGTCTATTGTGTACATTGATAGGTGGTATAGTGCTTCTTGACCATTGAGGTCATGGTTTTCCTATGGGTTGGGGGGAGATATTGATAGGTATGTTAGAGCAATGGGAGGTATATACTTGGGGTCCTTATCTCCTTGGCATGTTATATTTTCACTTGCATGATATAGCCTATCGAGAGGCTCAGTCCATGAGTTGTGGTACCACACTCCTGATGGTATGGACGTGGGAACACATTGCCATTTTTTGGCCACTAGTTACAGTCGATGTACATCACGGAGCCCCTTATGCCTTCTGTTATGTGGGGGCTAACACTCAACACCACATGGGAGATACCGAGTATTTCAGACATGCCATTGACACTATGGTATAGTTTACATGGAGACCATACTTGGGATGTGCAGAGTGGTCAAATGAGGATGAGCATTTTCCTTTTTTCCACCAAACACAGTACTTGATTGGGTGGACTGTTTCACACGTCCACATTATAGAGCAACATTTACCATATCATGTATTGCAACAGTTTGGATAGGTACAGGATGTGCCAAGAGGATAGGCCGAGTTCACGAGGTCTTCATGAGAGATCCCCCTGTGGGGTCCAAAGATTCTAGTAGCCACTATTGAGGTAGATATTGATGGATTGCAAGCAATTCCATGGGGATGGAGAGATGGGGCAGTAGACCTAAGTACCACCGAGGCATACGATCAGTGGTGGGATGTGCATAAGCTGATTCCCCTTACAGATTCAAATCAGCTAGTGCCGATAGAGTGGCAAGGGACAAGACTGCACGATAGGCATGGCAAAGGTAGAGATCAGAGAGGTGGAAGGGGTCATGGTGATGATGGAGATGGTGGTGGAGGTGGTTAGCGAGGTGGTAGTAGGGGGAGGCATGGATGGAGGGGAGGAGGTCCACCATTATCACTCATCTGTGAGGAGGGATGGGGGGAGGAGGATGTTCCCATGCCAGATATTGGCAAAGGTGGGGAGGAGGTGCATGTTGAGATTGGTGGAGAGGATGAGCATCCCATAGAGGAGGCCATTCTAGAGGTTCCTTTAGAGGAGGAGGCAGATAGAGAGGAGGTAGAGATTGATGCCCTTGGCTTACCTGGTGCCTATCAGGATGATGATGAGGAGGAGGATGATCATGAGTGGGAGATTCAGGACAGGATTCTGGAGGAGTTGGAGGATGAGGATGATGGTGTGTCGAGGGTGAGATAGGTTGACACAGGGGCAGTTGATTCCGACACTGGTACACTTTGGGCCCAGGTTGCATCCTTGGAGGAGTAGATGAAGGTCATGCTGTTTGAGAGAGATGTGTTACAGATGGAGAGGGATAGAGTTGTCATGGAAAGAGATCAGGCCATAGCTCAAAGGCATGAGATTGAGCAGAGATTTACAAAGATTATAGCCTTATGTACTGGGCCAATAGTTGCATTTTCTAGAGAGTTAGTTAGAGCTAGGGAGAGGGCCACATATTATAGAGATTTGTATGAGTCAACAGTTCCTCTAGAGAGATGGGCTCTAAGTTTTTCAGAGGCACATAGTGAGAGGTCTTAGACTATGACCCACTCTAGGACAGTTAGCACAGAGGGTGTTGAGTAGCCACGCAGAGCTAGCCGATATGATAGGCCACATTTAGGTTCTCGACATCAATCATCCACACACTCCAATCATGATAGCAGTGGCAGTTTAGGATAGGGACATTTGTTGATATGTACCGAGACATTGTATTATGATCATATAACCTACAGGCTTCCATATTTATTGATACATTATGACATTGTGATGTGACATTGTTGAGCAATATATATATGATTTTGGCAGCAATTCTTAGGATATGCATTCCTATTTATTGATTATGTAGTTGTTTATTTGTACATGTTATGTTTATATGATATGCCTTGTGATGGATGATCGTATCTACTTTATGATGTGTTTATGCAGCCTATGATGTGACGTTCATTCTATGTGATGTATGCATTTTATAGTTATGAGATGCAATATGATGTTATATGTACAATGCTTTCTACATGTGATGCTATAAAAATGTAATGTGGTGTATGTATTTATATTTGTTATGTACATGGAATGCTTATGATATGTATTGTATGATGATGAATGTCTATTATGCCATGATGTCCTAGATTTGATAAATGCTTATATGTTTGTATTTTTCTAACATGTATGTGTATATGCACGATGATTTAAATTTTTGTGTGTCATAGGACTCCGTCATAATGCAAGAAGGAAGAACTGTTAGTGTGGAAAGAAAGATTGAGAAATAATAAAAGAAATGAGATGGATGTTAGTATTAGCAATCTTTGATGTTTCGTTGTATCACAAAAGGTGTTGCACTTTATCATCATTAGGAAGGACTAATACAAATGGAGAAAAACACCATGATATAACATAGATCAAGGTGTGCAAGGTCATCCACTTGCTAACAACAGACACTCATAGACAAGGATTGTCGTTAACTCATACTAAGGGCAGAAGTTGCCCTAGTATTTTTGTCAAGAAAAACCACAGACAAACAAAATAAAATATGGGTCATGAGACGCCATCGCTCCTCTAAATCCTTCATGGGACATCCTTGAGGAAACTAGTAACATGACTCAAAATCCAAATTTTAAAAGATAGTTGACAAACAACAATTAAAGAAAATAGAATTTTGATACATCGTTGCTTCTCTAAATCCTTCATGGGACATCCTTGAGAAAGCTAGTAACATAATTCCCATCATAAAGCCAAGTGAAATGATATGATAAATAAGCCATAAAGTCAAAAAGCCACTAAAATATTTTCCAAAACTTGATCTTGTTTGTGTGATTCATGTTGATTGATAGAAGGATTGATTGATAGAGCCTGATTTCAAGAGATACACATACTAGATAAGACTTTGAGTCTGGTTTTGATGTTATGACTATCTGTATAAGGCATGACAAAGCCTAGTTTCAGAAAGACATGTATCATATAAGACGTTGAGTCAGATGTCATTGACGTGATAACTTGTGTAAGGCTATGTTGATTTGTTTGATAATGTCGATATGTAGGAAGGACGCATCCTGTATAAGACATAGATTGTTTTGTTGATTCAATATTTAGGAAGGAATCATCCTAAGTAAGACACAAGTTGATTGTTTTGATGATTGTTGTTGCTAGGAAGGACACAATCTGTAGCAGACATTAGTTGATTTGTTTCGATTGTTGTTTTGGCAATTTGTGTGATTTGACTTAGAGACATTGCTGACTTGTTCACCAGATTGAGGCATGACCTTGATATGATGTGTGGACAATTGACTGTGTGACGAAAAACCCTAAAAGATTGACCTAGTGTGGCCTTAGGGGCTCATCGATTGATGGCCTTGCCTATGTTATACACGCAGAGACCTCGTAGTTCAACACGACCAATGACCTTGTCATATAGACATATGGATTGAATCATGATTTTATATAGACAAACCTAAATGGACTGACCTAATACCTCGGGGGCACATCGACAGATGGCCTTGCCCACGTCCAATTGCAGAGGGAATGTAGTTTGGTGAATGACAAAGACTGAAAAGTGTGACTGACTCCAAATCTGTTTTTGGATTTTTGACATGTTTTGATTTTTTTGTCTTTGGAAGTTTTCTGATGTTTTTCTATTTTGCTTAGGTCATTTTGCAATTTTTTTGGATTTTTCTATGGTTTTACGTCTTCAACACAACCAATGTAAGAACCAATATGACACACATCAATTGTTTTTCCCTAGTTGAGTATAAGACCAATTGATTATGAATAGGATAAAATGGGGGATATGAAATGCACTTAATGTCAATTGTTATAAGTTATGGGAAAGACTACCACTTATTACGAATGGTATGTATGAGCGATGGATGGGAAAGATAAGTCATATGTACAAGGAAGTGGACTATGTACAGGGATAAGGGATATGTACAAGGAAGTGGACTATGTACAGGGTATGCTAGATTAGAATAATAGTAGACAAAGGAGCAGAGTCAACTACACATGGCGCATGTTTGCCAGGTTTTCACAATGGTACTTATCCAAAGTGCCACCAAAGTGGTTTTCACTATTGGATGAATTATTTCTCTTTACTATTTTTTGGATTATCTTTTTTTTTTAAGTTACCAAGATGCCTGTTTTCCAGGTTTTCACCTTGGTAATGATTTTTTTGATTTATGATTTTTTTGGTATTTTTACTAATTAAGACAAGGCTCTCAAAAGCTATGCATAGAAATTCTTTAGATGAATACTTTGATTGGCGAGGAAAATGGATCCCCTTCAGGAGTAGAAAGTTGATACGCTCCTAATCCAAAGGCTTCTATAACAATATACAGTCCTAACCAGTTAGGTTCAAACTTTCCTAGTTTGTCTCTTTCTGCTTGATTCTTCGGGTTTTCATTAACACCAGGTCACCAATGTCAAAGTTTATGTTCAAGACCTTCCTATTATAGCTAGGATGAAAGCGATTTTGATATGCTTGGAAATGGTCTAGTGCCTTCTGTCTTTGCTCATCTAGGAATTCTAGCTCATGGAGTCTCGATACCTAGTACTCTTCATCATCAATGTGCCCTTTCAAGGATACACTCAGGGAAGGAATATCGACCTCAATAGGAAGAATGGATTTAGAACCAAAGAATAGTGAATAGGGATTGGTGCCCATGGGAGTACGGATACTTGTGTGATAAGCCCATAAGGTGGGATTAAGCTGTAAATGCCAATTACGGCCAGCATCATTGACAGTCTTCTTGAGGATTCTAATGATAGTTTTGTTAGATGCCTCTGCTTGGCCATTACCTTGTGGGTAGTATGGAGTGGAAAAGTGATGTTGAATATGAAATTCATCACAAAGATGGTGGACTTCTCGATTCTTAAATGGGCTGCCATTATCAGTGATTATGGACTGAGGGACACCATACTAACAGATGATATAGTTCAAGATAAACTTAGAGATCTATGTGTCGGTGATGTATGTCATAGGAATAGTTTCAATCCACTTCGTAAAGTACACTGTGGTAGTGATGATGAATTTGTGGCCATTATATGATGTGGGGTGGATCTTACCTATGAGGTCCAGTCCCCATTGGGAAAAGAGCCATGCTGACGTTATAGGATGGAGCTCCTGTGTTGGTGCATGTATCAAGTCTCCATGAACTTGGCATTGGTGAAATTTCTTTACAAAGACATATGAGTCATTTTCCATAGTAGGCCAATAATAACCCAGTCTCATAATCTTTTTGGGTAAGGTAGGACTGCTAGAATGGGAACCACATATACCCTCATGCACCCCACGCAAGGTTGCTTGTGCTTCATTAGAATCAAGACATCTCAGTAGGGTATTATCTAAGGCGCGTCTTTATAGGGTGTCTCTGACGATGGTGTATTTGGATGACTTGCAAAGGAATGTCCTATGTTGGTTGTTTGATAGGCCAGTGGGTATGATTTCAGAATGAAGGTAGTCATAGATTCCTTTGTACCATGGGGAATCAAGACCAACAATCTCACATACCATCTCAGAATCTGGGACATCGTAGGTTGGGACCAAAAGTTGTTCTACCAAAAACTCAAACTTAGGCACCTTGTTAGGAATGTTTAGAAGTGATGCAATTGTAGCCATAGTGTCTGTTGCCCTGTTTAAAACATGAGCTATCTGATGAAATTTGACTTTGTCAAAGTACTCTTTAAAGCTATCAGCCATGAGTTTTTTGTTAGAGTAATTAATTATTTATTACACTAGAATAAGTTAACTTAGGTCATATTTCATTTAGTCCTAGGTTAGATTTTAATAAATCATTTAATAAATAGGGAAATATTCCCTTCCTTGTTTGGTGGGATAAGATTTCTTCTAGAAGATGAGTTATCCTTCTAGAACTTATCTCAACATTTAATAATCATCTAGATAGGGTTCACATATTGTCACATGTTAGATCAAGAAACATGGCAACATCTCATGCATCTTATGTTTTCCTTATTGCCTATATAATTAGGGTTTTTGTACATTTGTAATCATGTCATATTCAATTTGACATCCTTGCATCTTAATCATAGCATGATATTTTTGTCATTTCTCTCTTATGGAAGTTTTGTCTTGCAGGTGATTCTAGGGTGTTTGAGGAGTTCACCTAAACTCCTACATGGTATTAGAGCTCCAGTGCTACAGACTTCTTCCCAGATATCAGAGATCAATCTTGGCATGAAAGTCGTGTTGGATGCAAGCAATAGTTTTTCATTTTTGCTTTAGAAATCTAGCTTCCACTCAGTTCCAGGAAAAATGATTTATGGGTTTTGTAGCTAGGGTAGAAATCTGAATTGGGTATCTTTTACATTTTTGATATCTTGTATGGATCTAGAGAAAATCACTGAACAAAAATTGGCATGTGTCATTTTTCTCTGGTTGAAGTCAGCTGAAGTCAATCCTCCACATTGGACTCAACGGCCAATATCTTCGCATCAGATTTTTGAAATCCAGAAATTCTAGCGGCATTCAGGAGATATTTCAAAGCTTTTTTCATCAGTCTAGATCCCTTGATCAGTTTTAGCTCCAAGAGGTTGATTGCCTTGATCTTTCCAAAGAGGTTGACAAGGTTCCTTCAGGTGCTTCTTCTCCATCAGAGACAGGTAGTATCCCTTCACCTTCAATGATTCCTTGTCCAGATTCATTGATTGAGGCTTCCACTATCATCATCTATTAGGACACATTCAGTTTTCTAGACTTACAATCACAGGATGGCTTTATTTCAGGACTTGAGGTTTCTTCAGCATCTACCATTGGATTTGCTTCATATTTCTTTCAGTGGTTTTGAGGACACTTCATTCAGGGGGGCTATCAAGTCTCCATCATACCCATCATATCTTTTTCATCATATCAATAGAATCCTTAATCAACATTCCATTGTTGCAACACTTTTCTTTGTGGTTGATCATCTTTCTTGGCTCAAAGGTCCTCCATTGAAGACTGCAGCTTCAAGGACTGTGCATCCATAATCTCGAGCTTGTCTAGTGAAACATCAACCCTCGATCAAGAAAGTTGGTGTGCGAGATTCTTGCAGGCTGAAGGTTTCCATTACAGGCTACTTGTTTCCACTCGGGGACCAAGCTGATTTCTGAAGCAGATTGAGTCAGATCCGAGCTCACCATTGTCTTCAGAAGGCCTCAAAACCCTAGGATCTCCCACCCATTCATCAAAATTGGATACATCAACTCAGGAGCTTCAGAGGTATTTTTTAGGGTTTGCAAAATCAATCGTACTATCCGTACAATTTGCAGCAAAAAATCATCCCGGTCAGTTGTCCTCTGAGGCAAATTTTTTTTATAAGCAAGCCATTTTTCATTTCAAAAAAATTAGGCATTTATATCTTTGTCTTTGGATATTGTTCACCATCAATTTCCTCATTGTCCTGGTTTGTCACCATTGATTGTGGCATCTTCACCTTCAGGCAAGGAGACATTTGAGTGGAGTTCAAAGACATCATCATTGAAGAATACATCCTTCCTTCAATTCTTATTCGGAATGGGAAGCATTTCTATCTCCTACCTATGGGGGGTGAATATATTGTATCCATGTGACAGATGGTGTACTTGGGGGGTATTTGGGAGTCCTCCATCCTTCCCATCCTATCTCACATTTTTCATTTTCATCTCTTTTTTGGAGAGGGGTTTTCTTCCCATTGGGTTTTCCCCTTTTCTCTAGTTATGGGATATTTTTTTGCATCTTCATGTACATGGGTACCTAACATGGCCTCGTAGCCGGGACCCATCATCATCTTGCATAATCATTGCATTTTCCTCCCTAAGTTTCACTTACGGGGGGGTGTTAGTGTAATTGATTATTTATTACACTAGCATAAGTTAACTTAGGTCATATTTCATTTAGTCCTAGGTTAGATTTTAATAAATCATTTAATAAATAGGGAAATATCCCCTTCCTTGTTTGGTGGGATAATATTTCTTCTAGAAGATGAGTTGTCCTTCTAGAACTTATCTTAACATTTAATAATCATCTAGATAGGGTTCACATATTGTCACATGTTGTTAGATCAAGACACATGGCAACAGCTCATGCATCTTAGGTTTTCCTTATTGCCTATATAATTAGGGTTTTTGTACATTTGTAATCATGTCATAGTCAATTTGACATCCTTGCATCTTAATCATAGCATGATATTTTTGTCATTTCTCTCTTGTGGAAGTTTTGTCTTGCAGGTGATTCTAGGGGGTTTGAGGAGTTCACCTAAACTCCTACATTTTTATGGGGCACGCTTCTCATCCTTAGTCTCATAATCATCATTTACCTATTTGATTACTAGTTGAGAATCTCCATATACCTATAGGTTCTTAATTTTCCACTTGACTTCCATGTGTAACCCTGTCACTAGAGCTTCATACTCTGCTATGGTGTTAGTACATGGGAATGCAATCTTGAATGACTTAGGGATGGAATCACCCTGTGGTGTGATAAACAATATTCCAGCCCATGAGCCATGATTTGTATGTGAGCCATCAAAGTACAATTTCCATGTTGTGTTTGTGTCAATTGTAAATATAAACTCATTAGGAAAGTCTAAAACTAATGGGTAATCTTGTAGTGGTGTGTCAGCTAATTGATCAACACTGACTTTTCCTTTAATATCCTTTCTTTCTACATATTGGATATCATACTCACTAAGTATCATAACCCATTTGGCCAGTTGCCCTGTTAATGCTGCTTTGCTTAGAAGATATTCTAGGGGATCTATTTTGGCAATCAACATTGTTTGATGGTTTAGCATATAGTGCCTTAGTTTTTGGGTAGCAAATACTACTACAAGACAGGCATGCTCAATGGTACTATAGTTGAGCTCATAACCTACCAAAGTCTGACTGATATAATAGATTGCCCTTTCATGACCTTCATCATCATTCTGTGCAAGCAATTTTCCAAGTGATGAATGGGTTGTTGTAATATAAAGAATCAATGTTCGTCCTTCAACAGGTGGCATTAAGACTGGTGGTGTGAGTAAATATTCTTTAATCAGTTGAAAAGCCTCTCCGCACCTAGTTGTCCATGCAAAGGGTACCCCTTTCTTAAGTAAATGTTGAAAAGGATGTGTCATATTTGCTAACTGCACTATAAATCTTCGGATGGATTGTATTCTTCCTTGTAATGTCCTTAATTGACTGAGATTAGTTGGTGGAGGCATGTCTATGATTTCTTTTACCTTGGCCGGCTCCACTTCAATGCCTCATATGGAAATGATATAGCCTAAAAGCTTTCCTGACTTGACTCCAAACACACATTTCTTGGGATTGAGTCTCACTTTATACTTCTCCAGCCTTTGAAATATCTTGTCTAAAACTTGTAAATTTTTTTCCCTTCTCTTGGATTTAACAATAAGGTCATCGACATAATCCTCCATAAGAGTGTGTACTAGATCATGAAAAATGGAGGTCATGGCATGTTGATAGGTGGCTCTAGCATTTTTGAGTCCAAAGGGCATAACATTCTAGCATTATGTTCCCCGAGGACAAGTGAAGGTTGTCTTAGGTTGGTCTTTAGTTGCAATTCTGATATGATTATATCCTGAAAATCTATCCATAAGGGACAACATCTCATGTCCTACTATCATATCTACTATCATGTCTATGTTAGGCAAAATGAAGTCATCCTTAGGACAATCCTTGTTTATATCTCTGAAATTAGTGCAAATTTAGATGCCCCCTATTGGTTTAGTGGCTGGTACAAGATTGGAAATCCAATCTGCATAGTCGATTGATCTAATGAAACCAACATCTAACAGTTTCTTGAGTTCTTCCTTGACTAGTAGAGCAATTTGTGGGTGCATTTTCCTCAATTTATGTTTCACTGGTTTGACACCTGGTTGTAAGGGTAAGTGATGTAGAACAAGTTCAGGATCCAACCTAGGCATGTCTGCATATGACCATGAAAAATTTATCTATCTCTGTCCAAAGAAATTATGGAATTTTGGCTACTCTTTTGTTGTCAATGACATTGCAAAATAAACCAGTCGAGGATTCTCTTTTGTGCCTATGTTGATTTCTATTGATTCTTCAATGAGCATGGGTGAATTTTCCTGTGCAACGGGGAGAATGTTCAAACCTCCATCCATAGGTGCCTCAAAGAGGTTTACGCCTTCGGATGCATCCTTTATTTTTACTTTTTCATCATCTAGAGGTGCCTTTTAGTTTTCACCTAAAGACTCGTCCTTTTTATCTTGTTTATTCTTTTTCTCGTTTTTGCAACTGGAGAGTTGAACAGATTCCCCAAAATATGCTTTCTTGTCCAAGTCAATGGTAAAACCATCCTTGTGATCACTGCTAGGTGTTCCTTCTCGTAATCCCAGGAACTCAGCAATTGCTTCATCATTCTCAAAAATGTCTAAGACGGGTGTGTCTTGTTGGTCCCAATCACTAAGTTGGAGATAGACTAAGGGCATGTCATCATCAAAGTTATCAAAGTTTAATGGGGTCAAGGTAAGGACTGAGTTGTTCATATGGTCACAAAATTCTTGTACTAAATCTTTTTTGCTCTTAGGTTTAGATCTAGGTGGATTGAGAGGTGGCCTAATGCCAAGGTTTGGTTATCTAAAACAGATGCATCAGGTTGCTAAGAGGTAGGATCAAGTGATTCCCAATAATAATGTTTAAACCATTCCTCTTTTGTCATCTTCTTTGGTGGACAGGAATTCAATGGAATTTGCATGGATCTTAACATTAAGTCAAGTTCTCCAAATAGCTTGTCAAGGTCCATGAAAGAGGTAGAGGATAGGGAATCCCACTCATAGTCGTTGGAGTTGGGGGAGGCATAGTGATATTGGTCTGATGGTTCGTGAGGTGTCTTAATATCTTCTGAATAACTTACTTCCTCAATTAAGGGTGATCTATACTAGGAACGCCAATCTAAATAGGTTGAAACCCAAGCCCTAAGCCTTTTGGCCATTGAGAAACAAAGATTGGTTCAATCCTCCCATCTTGATTTAAGCCTAAATCACTCTCTCCATTATATCCCTCGCTCTACATGATCGTGAAACCTTTTCCATATAGATCTATAGGAATGTGACCAAGTGAGAGAGGTTCTTCATCATCTTCCCTATACAACCAGGAGGTGACATCTCCTATATTTATGGCTTCTTTGCTTAATTCTCCCCATTTAGTGAAAGTTGTTGTGGGAGGAATGTGTATAGTGACCATAGACTATCTCCTATCTGATGTAGGTAAACCGTATGACTTAGGAGGAATCAGATGGCTAACATAATAAGATGTCCTCATGTAATACTCTCCACACCCTTGTCTTGGATCTCAACCCTAGGAGTGGTAGGAATTCAGGCTGAAATAGATGTTCGAGTGAGTGTGGATGGATCAACATAGGGAGATGGATTGGATGATGAAGCCTCTTGGTTTACTCGCACTTGGTGTTGGGGTATCTCTTTTAGATTGGTGCAATATTGGAATTGATTTGGGTCACCATCTATAGTTATTTCAATTCCATTGTAAGGGAATTTGAGACATTGATGATATGTGGAAGGGAACACCTTCATGGCATGAATCCATAGTCTGCCTAGTAGAAGTTTGTAAGGAAGGATGAGATCCAAGACTTGGAACTTTGTCTCCATTACTGTATGACCAATTCTGATAGGAAGTGTTATCACCCCCTTTTATTTTCGTTCCTCATCATCATGAGCTTTAATGACAATACTTTTGGTTGTTTCTACACATGCTTATGAGAAACCTAATGCCTTAATCAATTTCAAAATGCACAGATTTAACCCCGCTCCTCCATCTACCAAAACTCATCTAACTTTGGTGTCATCTACAAGGACTTCAAGATGTAAAGGGTTGTTATGGTTTGTCTTTTCAGTTGCGTAGTCTTGTTCAGAAAATGTGGCATGATGATTATTGGTCAAGTAGCCCACCATTTCCTGGAAATGATTGACATCGGTATCATTTGGGACAGTGGTGTTTTGTAAAACTTTATCTAAGATAGATCGATGCTTAGGGGAAATATGCAACAATTCCAAGATTGAGATTTGGGTTGGGGTCTTCCCCAACTGGTCAAGTAGTTTATAATGTGACTTGGAAGGTTCTGGTGTTTGCTACAATGGAGGACCTTGGATAGTGATCTTAGTATGATGAGTGTTGATAGCACACTCAGGATTTGTATTGATCATAATGGTATTGATATTCTCATCGGTAGCACGAAGGTGATTAATGGTTTTTCCACTCTTATAATCATGCTTGATAGTCGCATAGTTGACTGACATATTGGTCTTAGTACTCGAACTGGGAACATTTCCTTTCCCATGGTCATGTAGTGGATCAAAAAAGACTTGATGATTAGTGTTTGATGACTTTTGTTTCTATCCACTAACTTCAATTATTCTCCTTTCAACAAGATCCTGTATGATATTTTTCAGCTGGCAACAATTTTGTAGGTTGTCCCTTAGTTCTATGATAATCACAAAAGGCATTGTCATCCCACCAAACTGGTTTAAATTTCCCTAGATCGTATTGTCTTGGCTCTTTAAGCTGTATAATATTATGTTGTAACACTTGTTTGAATACGAACTCAATGGGTTCCCCTAAGGGAGTGAACTCATTTTTTTGAAACCTCCTTTGTTGTTACAGACGTTGAGTATTTTGGACCATGTTGGGAGGTTGATTGATAGTATTAAGCATGTTGGCAGAAGTGTTAGGTCCTCATAATGTGTTGATTGGTCCTGCTTGTACAGTTTTAGCATAAACTACCCCATCATTGGTGACGTTTTTGTTTCAAGACCAAAATCCATTTTTGTCATTGGGGGTGTTTTGCACTATTAGATTTCTATTGGATGTAGATGTCTTAAGTTCTCCTTTATCAATGAGATCCTTTTCTATTATAACCCCTTTTTCCACTAGTTCTAAAAAAGATGTACAACAATGTACTCTTAAGTTACTCCTTAGTTTTGCATGAAGGTTTTCCTGGAACATAGTAACATTTTGTTTTCCAGGTATCTCGACAGGACATTGACTAGCTATAGTCCTCCAGTTCTAAAAGAAAGCAATAAATGTTTCACCTTTGTCTTGTTTTGTGTGACACAAGGTTGCTATATTTATCTCGTGGTCTATGTTGAAGGAGAATTGGTCAACAAATTTCTCAACTAGTTCACCCCAAGATCTGATGCCATAGTCTAGACCTGAAAACCACTCTAGTACAATACCTATAAGACTTCTTGGAAATAGTCTCATAAGATAGGTGGGGTCATAAGCGACATCTATGCATATGGTAGGAAATTCTCTTATATGTTCTATTCGATTTTGTTTTCCATTGTACTTAGGGAGATTCGGTATGACATACCCATGAGGGAAAGGGGTCATGTACAGTGATCTATCAAAGGGAAATGGGAATATGTCCTTTTTTGAAAAGGATTTCTTAGTTGAAACCACCATGTTATCCATCTATGTTTGTAGTGCATGCATTTTTTTTTGTAAGACATCAACCTGGGTCAATGATGTGCTAGGCAAGTTATGTGGATCTGTGTATGTATTCTAAAATCTAAGGTCTCATGATGGGTTTCGATTGTACATTGGTATTTGAGGTGGGTTTGGATTTAGAATGTTGGTAAACGTGTTCTGTCTAGAATCTACATAAATTGGCGTTGACTTGGGATATGTGTGAATGGATTCTAAGTACTGCTTTGGGAGAAGGGATTCTGATTTAGAATCTATGTAAATTGGTGTTGACTTGTAATCTGGGAGAATGGATTATGATTACCATATTGGAATGAAGGAATGCCTCTTGTTTGTGTAATCTACAATATAGTACTAGTGACTTGAACACTAGGTATGGCCATCGACTGTGGTATGGTACTCATGATACTAGCATTGGGTATGGTTGTTGACTGTGGTATGGTACTTGTGACACTGACATATGGTGTAGAAGCTGACGTTTTGGATCTTTTACTCTTAGTAAGAGGACTGAAGGGAATGGACGATGATGCCCCTACAGTAAAATTAAATCTTGATGTCATGCCAGACATACCAAATGGAGACGTATGGACTGTCATACTCTATGTAGGTATGCCAGATGGTATGGTTGTGCTTACCTAATGTATAGTGGTATTGGCAGTTGTTGCATTTATCCCTTGTGTAGGTTGAGCCTATAAGGTGCTAATATCGAATCCTATAGGTAAGGTAGCACCTTCAACGAGCAACTTGGCTAAGTATCGTTGACGATTTTTTTCTAGGTACTCATCTACAAAAGAGGAAAATTTAGGGTCTTGTGCAACAACCTCTATGTCTTCTGTTGTAATGTTCCCTTGAGTGTTTCTAGTGGTGAATTTTTCTAATAAAGTATTGTGAGGTCTTGAGGAAAATGGATTGATGAATTCATTTGGGCTTGACATCTTTTCTCTTTCTCTTCTCTTAAACCTAGTTTCAACCATGTAAGATAACCTCAATATGCAAAAAATGCAAAACTATGTCTATGGATAGTATGACTCTAGTCTATGTTTTTGGGATTTTCTAAATGCAACAATAAGGAATGTTCTAAGATGACGTTAGCCTAAAAGGACAATATCTAAAGATTCAAAGTCTAAGAAAAATTCTAAGGTAATCAATTCTGTAAACCTGAGACAGGCGTATCAACTACCTAAACTCTAACCAAGGCGTCAATTTAGTTAAGTCAAGGAACCAATGTAGGATGAGGATCAAAGACAAGTTGAGTTTCCTAACTAGATTGATGAGCTAGGAGGACTCTCTATAGGACAAAGGATAAGATAATAGGACTAGGTTTAATGACAAATTTCATTGACACTATGATTTTTCTAAAGTGTAGATGGTGAACCTATCCTAAAGTTTGTAAAACTAACTTTCCTAGAAGTTTAAATCTAAAGGAAATATGTACTCAAAGATGAAAGTAAAACTCAAAATCAAAACGACTATAGTAATGACTAAATGATACCTAAAGGATGCAAAATTGAGCAAATCATTTCAGGTTTCTATCCAAGGACAAGTAAGACAAATCAAAGACTGGTATGACAGTGTTGACTAGATAGTGACCATGAATTCTGGTTTTCTAATAATCTGGAAAATGCATCACATAATTTATCAAATGCGGTTATGTTTCACAGTTGTGGTTTTCTGTCAATTAGTTGTGTGTTTCTAGTAAAGTTCAGTGTCTGAATTTGGAAGATGCGGTTAAATTTGTCATAGATGCGACTCATAATGACAATTGTGACCCAGGTTGTACAGATGTGGTTTTCTTAACTTACGCACTTGTAAAATTTTTGCGATAGTGGCAAATGTGTCATTTGAGACTGTAGTTATAGCTCACCTTGCCAGATGCATCACAGAATATCACAATTGTGATTTTTGAAGACAAATGCAGTTTTTGACAAAGCAAATGTGAGCTAATCTAGAAGATGTGACTCTAAGGTAAACAAATGTGACTTAACAGAACAAATGTGACTTTTTGGTGAACAGTTGTGACTCTATTGTATTTTCAATTAATTGAGATATAAAAATGATGCTATTTTTTGTGATCAAGTTCTGGAAAACAACGACAATCATAAGATAAAGTGTTTATAGTTTGATTTTGGACTCAAAAAACATTGAATTTGACAACAGACAAGCACATCCTAGGCTATGAAGGACAGTATTTATTGAGTTCTCACTTGGGTTTCCCTAGCTACACTTATTCAAGGTGGATGATTAGTAGCTTGACCCTTCTGGCTCCCCTCCACGACCCATTAACGTCATTCAAGGTAGCCAAGCTATAGTACCCATGAACATCTCATGGCATACCTTCATCTCTACACATGAACCGTAAGAATATGAGATGGCTTCATAGGTCCGACCTGTTGCACCAGTAAATAGAAGGATTTTAGACACTACAAACAAAGGTTTTTAATTAAGGCATTCCATTTGTAGGGCATGATCCATGCAGTGAGAGTCCCCTTTCGAATCCATCTCATTAGAACCATACTTGTGATTCTTGGGCTTTCCCCAAGAATCCACTTTTATATACTAGCTGGAAGTCCCTTGGGTTTAGGGTGCTACCGATCTAAGTTGTCCTAGGGTGAGTAATTTTTCCCACCAGAACAAGCCCAAGTTCTAGAGTTCGTAACCGTTTCTCTTACACCTAGAATCACATGGATGTGCAAGGGGAGAGGATACTTTGATGTACCAAATCGTGAGGGTAATTACACAATTGTGCTTTCACACCAAACACAGTAGACACTTGTTAATTTTAATCCAAATGAAAGATTTGCTACACTACCAAACAATCTGTTTCAAAATTTTAACTAGGGTCTTCGACATGCATTTTGCAGAAAGATTCATTAGTAATTTGATATTGGTCTTTGACTATCTATCTACAAAAACTACATTAACTCCTCAAGACACACGTTGAGAACAGAAGATTACCAAAAATAAAAACATGAAAGGAAACTGTAAATCAAAAATCTAAACCTAAAAAAATAGAACAGTCAGATGTGTCATTTTCTATATCAAATGCATTGTGGTATTTTACCAGTCAGTTGCGGCTAAGAAAATGGCAGATGCGTGATAAGTTTTCAGATGCGTCATTTCTGATCACGGATGCAGCCAAGAAAGTCAATTGTGTCATTTTACCAAGTTGATGCATCTCCAAATGTCAATTGTGGAATTTCGTCAAGCTAATGTGTCTTCAAATGTCATTTGTGACATTTCATCAAGATGATGCATCATTCCATACAAAAACTTGCAAAATCAAATAAATTCTATGGATAAGCGAAGATGGTGTCTTCACGTCAGGTTCACCAAATGTAACATCTAGAAAATGCAGAGAAACATATCAGAGCAAACATGCAATGCAATCTAAGCTAAGAAACATAGAACAAAGGAAAACCAAAATGTAAATAAACTGAACAATCTCACCCAATATGTATGTAATTCCATGTATCATCTCGATTGCCCTTCTCCATTTTTCTATTGTAATATAATTGCCCTTAGATTTTCAAAGTTCGTGCAAGTATAGACTATGATAATCATTTAGCAAAAAATAAAAGATTCAAGATAGTTTCTCCAAAAAGTCATAAGATTTTGAGAGAGATTGGAATGAAGAATGATAGGTCAATTTATAGAAAATTGATTATTCGAACGACAGGTCAAGATTGAAAGATCAATGGACGGTTGAGATCGACAGATTAGACATGCATTCTGATAACAGTCAATAGTGACATGAGTGATACCAATGAGAAATAGAATTAAAGATTAAATAAATGATTTAATCTTCAAGTTTGGTATTCGAAAATAGAAGAATTATCTTTGCATGACAAAGATAAAGATGGATTAAAGAAACTCTTGTTCGAATGCACACGTAAGGTTTAATTAATTAAATAGGAATATTTAATTAATCTACATGTACACACAATTGAGTTAGCACCGAAGGATTGAATCATTTGATGAAGAGATTACTCAAGAAAGCAACTCAGACATTAAATCAAGAGTTAACTGACCAAATTAAATAGATCTTTGAGTCGAGTAAGAGTGAATACTTAGATAACTTACACAATTATCTAAATATAGAGGAATGTGTTAAAATAGAATTTATGAATTAAATAATTCATTTAATTCAAGATTTGATAGTTGAAGAATAATTAAATAAATAAGATTTATTTAATTAAGTGATGAAGGGGTTTAAATTAATAATTAAATAAAGAATTATTTATTTAATTATAGTTGACATATGATAAAGAGTAAATTAAATAAGAATTTATTTAATTAAAGAAGAAGGATAAGGTTAATTAGTAACATAATTAAATAAAAAGTGTTTATTTAATTAATCAGATAGAATAAAGAAAATGTGAATTAATTAAACAATTAAGATTATTTAATCATGACCATGAAAGAAATATGAATTATTAAGAAATATTAAAGTTGCAGGCCTAGGCTAGATTTTAGTGTCTACAGTTGGATTCTTCTATAAACAATGTTTTGCTTGCAAAAGGTTTGGACATAGAGCTACTAAGTGTAGAAGTCAGAAAATTATGAATAGATTCAATACTGGTAGAATGGTTCAATCTTTTTAGGGCTATTGCTATATATGTTATGATGTTGGACATAAAGCTAACTAGTGCATATCAAGGTTAAATTCAAATCAATTTGGTTAGAAACATGTTGTGTGCTACATCTGCAATTGTTGGACACTAGGAAACACTGAGAGGGGGTGCATCAATGTTCCACAATATTTGAATTTCAAATCAGATTTTGAACTATCAACAACAATATTAATCTTTAATAACATCTAGAACAAATAAATAGAAGGAAACATGCATACACATTAACAAGACAATTTGAAACCCATAACACCAAGATTTTTATGTGGAAACCCTGTTAGGGGAAAAACCATGGTGGAGATTAATCCACAAAGTATACTCTGTTAAAAGTATGATAAAAAGGACAAAATAAAATTCCTCTTATAAAATGGCAGAAGGTTTGCGAGAAGCAGGAGAGAGATGGTGTTGGTTTGAGGAATGTTCTCCGACAAAACAAGGCATTGGGGGAAAAATTAGCTTGCACTATTCATTCATGCCCTGACCTTAAATGGGTGAAGATCATTAGAGCACAATATCTGGAAGCAAACCCTTATTGCTTCCTAGTAGCAAAATCCTTGCCAAATGGGTCCCAAATTTGGAATTTTATTAAAAACTCTAGAGAGCTTATCACAGAATTTCTTACTTGGGAAGTGAAGGATGGAAAGGAGGCTATGTTCTAGGAAGATTCCTGGGAAGGTCATCCAACATTGGCTAACAACTCAGAGCTCTCAAGAGTAAAAGAGAATACAAAACAAATTTGGGGTTCGAAAGTCAGAGATTATATAGATCAATTGGAAGATCCAGTTGAAGGTCACCTGAAGTGGAAATCGGTGAGAAGTCTGGACCTTAAAGTCCAAGAGATTGAAGCCTTTGAGAATGCATTATCAAAATGAAGGATCTGGGGCAGACAGGGGAGAGATCACTTACGCTGGGATGCATCACCAAATGGGACATACTCGACCAAGATAGGATACAATATCGTATCATCTTCAATAGAAGAAAATTCAGTGATCCCTGGAAGCCTTTGCTGGAATAAAGTATGTCTCCCAAAAGCAGGAATTTTCACATGGGCTATAGCACAGGGAAGAATTCTTATAGGAGACAAGTTTATCAAAATGGGTTATCATGGCCCATCTAGATGCCCACTGTGTCAAGAGGTTGAGGAAATAGTTGATCACTTGCTTTTAAATTGTAATTTTACTCATCAGATGTGGTGTTGGTTGTGCACAAAGTTACATTGGTCAACTGTCTTCCCCAACACCTTATTAGAATGCTTAAATGCTTGCCCAAGTTACTATCATAATACCATCTTCAGGGATTTATGGAAGATGAGCCCTTCAATTTTAATATGGGAAGTGTGGAAGGAGAGAAATAGATGCCTTTTTAAGGATAAAGAGATGTCGATCCCAAGGCTTTAGTGTAAGATTGAGGTGAGCATTGTAGAACTTTTCAATGCACAACTAGTGGTCAAGCAAAATAAATAAATTTCACTAAATGGGATGCTTGGATCATGAAACAATGGTTTGGAGTCAAAACTTCTCCCTTTTGTGGAACATGAAACACTTCTTATGAACAATGCAATAAGACTTAGTGGATTCCCCCTTACCAAAGCTAGGTGAAATTGAACTTCAACAGGGCCTCTAAAGGGAATCCAGGGCTGTCTGGGGCCGGTTGCATAGTAAGAACTTCTTCAGGTTTTATTTTTGGGAGATTAGCCTAGCCCCTTGCAGAAGGAACAAATAATGCAGCTAAATTCTAAGCTCTCCTGCTCAGATTGAAGTTGAGTAAGGAATTGGGAATTAAAAATATGGTAGTCGAAGGAGACTCAACACTAGTCATAAATGCTCTCAAGACTAGACAAATTCACAACTAGAGGCTAGGGTTTTATTTGGAAGCTGCACTAGAGAAACTAAGGAATTTTTAACAAGTGATGCTCAATCACACATTAAGGGAAGGTAACATAGAAGTTGTCTCCCTATCTAATAAGGAAGTAATTGGACCGGGTTTTAAAGAATGCAATACAGAGTAATTTTTCTTGTGGGTGGTAGGGTGCCCCACCCTATCATGTTCCTTCTCTCATTCATTCATGAGACTAGTGGAAAAGCAAAGGCAAATCATTAGTTAATAATGGGAGAGGAAATGGGGTGTCGGTTGGGGAGCGCAAGGTGGTAGCATAGTGGCAAGGCCACATCACCTCACATATTAATCCAAGATGTTGGGGGAACAAGGGAGGTAAGCCACCAAAAGAATGGCAATCCACCAAATCTGGGGAGATCTCGGAGACACCGAATGTTTTAATGACACATGAAGCAAAGGACAATCAAAACGACTCATAGGGTATGACCATCATGGAAGTTCATGCAAATCAGCCAAGTGGTAGAAGTCAATCCTCACGAGGTGATAGCCAAATTAAGGCTGAGGGTTGCAAGACAAAATTTTCTCGCAAGGATGGATTGCCTTGCTTAGCCATAATTTCAGGCTCATGTGCAGTGGCTCGACCTTGTTGTATTCAGGCCTTTTAAATGTGGACGGATGATGACATTTTCACAGTATTGTTTTCAAAATTTGTTTTGTTGGTTGTCTTTGTGTAGGAAACTTATGATGGGTATGTGAGGGATCATGATGGGCCAAAAAGTGACAATATTATGGGTATTTGTAGGGCATGTTGCTGACGACTTTTTTTACCCAAAATTGATGAAACGAAAAGGGTTTTTAGAGGATATTCTCAGCTTCTCACCAATATAAATTATGGTTTAATTTGAATTTAATAGATAATTATTATTTATTTTCTATTAGAATTATGACTAAAGCCCTTATCAATAGACTGATTCAAAAACATCTATAACTTTCAAACGGTATCACATTTTTTCAATTCAAAACATGTGTCACATTCTATGCTTCATGTACTATAGCATTAAAAAAAGAAAAATTAAATTTCATGAATTTTTGACCCAGTTAAGGTGGTCAGACATACGAGTTTTTATATTTTTTAAAATTTGTAATAAAAAATTCATAATTAATTATTTACTTGGAAAAAAATTACAAAAAAATATGCATCACATACGGACATGAGTCTTCTACTTAGACATAAAATCTTATAAAAAAAATTATCATTTTATTATGGTTAGGGTGGTCAAACAGACACCTACTTCTTATTTTTTCCCTGAAATTTAAGTTCTATTGCATTCAAATTTCAAATTTTCACCAAATAGATTTTATTTGTTTTTAAATAGACCTAGTAGTTTAGAAACTAAATTCAATTTTCTACAGATTCTATTCTTACATATTTTTGAAATAATATAGATAAATTATTCAAATTTTTACGTCAAGTTGCCTAACATTTCTTTTTGAATTTTTTGCCACTTAAGGGCTTGTTTTTTCCATGACGATCCTACACATACCCAACCAGAGGGCTACTAATGGCGAAGATGAGTAGATCAAAATTCATTATCTCCATCTCAACAGAGGGGTTGGAAAGCTTCGGTGTCGACACTCCTATCTCCTTGGTGGCGATGGAGAGACAAATAGCATTAAGGGAAATTACCAATCAAAGGCTGAAGAGAATCCTGCTTGAGGAGGATCCCTTGATCATGTTAGCAGTCAAAATGATATTAGGAAAGGGCCACTTGGTTAGAAAGGAATCTGCAAGGGATAACACATACATTTCTTCTCGATTCTTGGCTGTCATTTTGGACTTGGAAGTGTCGAAGGTGGAGGCAAAGGAAATGATGAAGCTTCTTTTTCGTGGCGACCTATTAAGAGGGTTAAAGAAGACATTGAAAGTGGCCTTCATGGGTAAAGGAATCCCACACCCCTCAGACCTAGAAATCCTTTGGGAGATGGATGAGGCAGTAAAGGTATGTCCCTTCCTTCTAGACTTAAAGGGGCCAGAGCTCATGAGACACAAAATGATCTTGGCCATGGTAATTGAATTCCTAAAAAGAAAATTGTGGTTGGTGACGGAGGAGGGTATGGAATGGGAGGAATATTTCACCTTGTTTGTAGAAGTAAACGGTTTCCTATTAGGCTCGGCCTCAGTGTATAATTTTTTTTTGTTTTAAAAATTATAATTGGAGTTGGCCTTTTTGATTTTTTGCAGTGGGACTGCAATTTTGTGCTAGTCATAGCATCCTCTTGGGCTGGTAGGTCTAGATTTCATGGAAGAATGGTGGTTTCTCCTGCTATGTAGATCTAATGTATATTATATTAAGCTTAATACAAATATTAACCTTGCATATCAAAAAAAAAGTATGATAAAAAGGAAATGCACTTGCATTCAAGCACACTACCTAGAGCTCACTGCTCAAAATACAAAAGAGGACTCATTGTCCAAAAGGAATTTGGATTAAAACTATTCAAAATATGAACTAAGAAAATAACATCTCTAAATGCCTAGATTCAGTTCCAATGAAGCACATGAAACAAATTATGAACCTTATGTCTAATTCACACTTTTGCTCTACTCTCCTACAAAAACACTTATCTTGCACAAACAAAATTTGCTCGACAAATCCTCTAATATTACCTCATGCAGTTGTTCTACACTTTTTTGCACACACAGCTTCTCACCACTTCATACATCACACCCAAAATGAATTACCGATCTCATTTATATATCAGCTAACAAGAATTTTATTTCTATATGTTAGCTTGCAACAAATATAATATTCTTCCACAAGTCGGCTCAAATCACCAATTATAATTAATACGTACTTGCACAAGTTGGCTAGACTATAGCAGGGATCCAAACCGAAATTCCCAACATAAGAAATAGATAACCACATACTCATCATACTTGGAACACGCCATACACAACAGGTCGACCACAAGGAGAAAATAAGAAATAAATCATTCTACCAAATCTCCAAACTCGTACATGGATCAATGTAATCTCATAAAAATGATCAAACAGGTATCATACATGCTTGACAAACTTCCTTGGGGATCAAACAAAAAAATAATGATTCGATGAATTATTCATATCAACTTACCAATTGGATACTCTGTTGTTCATGCATTCTGTTGGTAGAATACTATCTTCTACTTTCCTTGCCGATAGGAACTACTTCTAAACTATGGACCACACTACTGACTCTAGTTTCCATCAATGACAACACTAGTAGCTAAAAATGATTTCCCAAAGCCATATGCCAACAATATCCCCCTTTGGCATTGATGGCAACACTTAGTGAAAAATGACTAAGTGTCAAAACCAAAATTCAAAACTTCACGACACAACAAAACACTACTCCCCCTTTGGATGTAAAGGCATTTTTCACTGGATTCTCTCCCCCTTTGACATCAATGACAAAAATTTCCACTAATTTTCTTTTGCCCTTAGATTATTTACTACACTCTTCCTTACTGCATTCTTTTCCAAAAAAAATGATTGCTGCTAAATTCAGAAGATTATTTTATACTTATCTTTCATTTCCAAGAGAAAATTCTTCTAGAAGTCCATTGCAATCCTAGTATCAATTATCAGACTATTGTTTTCTAATGTTCTATTGATGACCTGAACAAGGGATTCATGAATGGTAATGGCTTCTTCCAACATTTCTCCTTTCTTTAGAACTCCAACCATTTGCTCTAATCTGCATTCAGTCATGTCCTTCACTTTCTAGAAAGTGTCCATAAGAGTGTTTCTAATAGAGTGAACCTTTGCATGCTCAACTTGCAACTCATGAATCTTCTTCTTAAATTCTCCATCCTTGTCTTGAACCATACTGTAGTCTTGTCCAATTATGACAATCTCATTCTCAATTTGTTCCAACTTGTCCTTATATTTTCCAACCACGTGGGGCCACCTAAGACAATAATTGAAGATCTTATTCACTGAGTGAATGCATTGTCCTAGTACATTCATTTTCTTCTTTATTTTGGGAAAAGATAGCCTAAACTGCATCTTCAAATGTGAGATTATTTCCTCTTTATCTCATGTGACATAGAGACCATAGCCTCCTTGATACATTCAATAAATTCTTTTGGAAGTACATTCTGCAAACTTTTCAATTCAATGTTGTTATCAATAAAGTATCTTCCTAAAGTGTCCTCAATGTAGTCCTATTCATATGATGGTCCATTCATCCATATGTCAATTATCATTTGCATTCCATCTTCTTCTTGAAAAATCTACAGTATCTTTGCTTTGAATAAAGCACCTTCTTCATCACTTTCTTCTGCAATTACCACAACTAGTTCAACTAGTTTTGGCTCATCTCTTGGTGTATATTCCTTAGATTCTTCGTCGAATACATCCACAACTATCTTATTATTACCTTTTCCTTCAAATTTTGTTGACTTAGGCGTCAGAGGAGCGTCACCAGCCAACTCTCTTTCTCTCTTCTTCTTCTTCTTTGACTTACCAGAGGATGATCCAATTTCAATTGATTTTACCAAGAGAGGAATAACAAAATTTTCTAACAACTTTTGAAAGAAGTTCTCATAAACTTGTTCACCATTTTTAAAAGAGTTGAAATGCTCAAAAATTTTCTTGCAAATCGGTATATTTTCTTTCCATACCACATTGTCATTCTGAGGCAAGCAATTTAGGAAATACATCATAATGCATATAGCTAGGGTACCAAACCTGAAAGAATAATCTATATCCTTCGTCAATTGCACATTTTCCATCAATTGATCCTTCAACAATCCACATAGATCAAAGTCTTCGTCTTCTATTATCAACTTGTGTGTAATATAGATTGCGCCTGCAAAGGTTGCACCTTCCCTATTTCTGAAGAAGATCTTGTATGAAACTCCATATTCAATATACCTTGTTAATGGATCTTTGATCATTGTAATCATCAGTGCCATTTGATCTCCTTTTACACCGGTTAGGGCTTCAAACTCAACATTTCAAATCGATTTCTTTTCTGGGACATCACCAACATTACACAAACCTATTATATTTCTGATTACATCGTTAGAAATTTGATAGGGTTTATCTAGAGTAAGGATATCACCATCCAATTTGTTCAAGATAAATTGGACTACCTCTGTGTTGACGAAATGAGGAAATTCATTTGAGATGTCCAGATTCTTGTGTTTTTCTCCTCCAAGCTTCTTCAATTCAACCGTAGACAACAAATTTCTTACATCCCTAACCTTTTGACTACTATATTCATCCAGAATTATTGTTCCTTTGATTTTTTTCATTTTTCATACCAAATAGGGTTTTACTGATCACAAAATAAGTATGAAATTGATAATCAATAGAAATACCTAGAAAATTTGCCACTAAATTGACTTTTGCTCCTTCAAAATTTTGTTGAAAAGGTTCTCCAAATGTTCTTCGGTGCACGGTGACAAATGAGGGTTTCAAATTCCCTTTTATAACTTTGCACACCCAACTTCCTTGTCGCATTAAATGCTTTTCCCTAGAAGTTCTTTTTACTCTGTTTTCAAACATGAGAGATCCATTTGCGGACCTTCAAGAAGTGATCACCAATACATTTGAGGATGAATAACACAACTACAAACAACATCCTACAATCCCAAACCAGCTACACATGGGGGGAACAATTTTTTTTATGAAAACTCCCCCAAGGCCAATGGCTTGAAATCAATTGTTAGATGAACTACCAAAGGGAGCTTCTGGTATAGCCTTATTACATTCATCTCTATCCATTATTTTTTACCCATGTTTACTTCATCTAATCTCTTATCTCTTCCACAGATGCTTTTCCTTTTCCTTTATCACCTTTCTATGAATTTCTACCTTGATATTCTAGACCGCTTTTATCCATGTTTTTGTTGCTACAAAATTTTGCAATGTGACCAAATCTATTACAATTGTAGCATACCAAATTTTTCTATCTATACCATCCATTCCATTGATTGTCTCCTGATCTGCACTAATTAGCAATATGTCCAAATCTTCCACAGGTGTAACATTTAACATTCCTTTTACGGGTATGTGTAGGATCATGATAGGTCAAAAAGTGGCAATATTATGGGTATTTTTAGGGTATGTGGCTGATGACTTTTTTTTTACCCAAAATTGATGAAATGAAAAGGGTTTTTAGAGGAGATTCTCAGCTTTCCACCAATATAAATTATGCTTTAATTTGAATTTAATAAATAATTATTATTCATTTTCTATTAGAATTATGACTAAAGTCCTAATCGATAGGTTGATTGAAAAATATTTATAACTTTCAAACGATATCACATTTTTTGAATATGAAACATGCGTCACATTCTATGCTTCACATACTATAGGATTAAAAAAAGAAAAATTAAATTTCATGAATTTTTGACCAAGTTAAGGTGGTTAGACATACAAGTTTTTATATTTTTTAAAAGTTATAATAAAAAAATTCATAATTAATTATTTACTTGGAAAAAAATTACAAAAAAATATGCATCACATCCGGACATGAGTCCTCTACTTATACATAAAATCTTATAAAAAATATTATCATTTTATTTTGGTTATGGTGATCAGATAGACACCTACTTCTTATTTTTTCTTTGAAATTTAAGTACTACTGCATTGAAATTTCAAATTTTAACCAAATAGATTTTATTTATTTTTAAATACACCTAGTAGTTTAGAAACTACATTCAATTTTCTACAGATTCTATTCTTACATATTTTTTAAATAATATAGATAACTTATTCAAATTTTTACGTCAAGTTGCCTAACACTGATTTTTTTGCCACTTAAGGGCCTATTTTTTCCATGATGATCCTACACATACCCTTACTAATAGACATACTTCTGCATTCTAATGACTTATGAGCAAACCTTTTGTAGTTAAAACATTGACCAAAAAATGATGGACTGCCAAAACTTATCTTACTTCTACACTGAGAAGCCATTTACCCAAATTTATTAAAAACAAAGCAATATCCATTAAATTTTTTAGCATTGGGTTGTCTTACCAGATATCTTCTACCTTTATTCTTCCGAGTTTTCTTTTCACGGTCCTTTCATTCAGATCTAGAGCTCTCATCCTTCACATAGCCAAGACCTCACTTGTCATTTGCATCCTTTTGTCCTTTAGTTATTTCATCAAGCTTAGCAGAACTGATCTTAAAGTTTTCCTTAAACTTGTTTGTAGTGGCAAGCTCATATCTGAGAATAACTACATGTCTCTCAAGCTCTTGTTCATTATTTCTAGATTGTTGCAATTCAATCTCCAGCTAAATGATTCCACTATTAACTTTGTTGCATTCCTCAGACTTCTCTTTCAAGGACTAGGCCAAATTAACCTCCTTCTTTCTTTCTTCAATCTCTTTGGTTAACTTCATCGCCACAAATTCCATTTCAAGATTTATCTAGCAGTATTGTCCTTAGCAAGCTTTTCACATTCTTCTATTATTTCTTTTAGGGTTTGATTCAGATGAACATCTTTCGAGCCTTTGCTTTATTTTTCCTTCAACTGACCACATAGTTCTTTCCTCTTTTCTCTTGACTCATTTATTTTATCCTTTAGTGATTGAATGAATTTTTCGACAGCCACAAGATCTGCTTTTAGTTCCATGACCTCTGCTTTAGACTATTCAATATCATACAGTGCCACCATAAGCTGATGTTGAAGACCACCTGCATCTGTTATAATCCAAGATCCACCTCCAACTATTAAAATCAAAAGAGGAACTTGCTCTAATACCAATTGTTGGACACCAGGAACACTAAGAGGGGGGTGAATCAGTGTTCCACAATATTTGAATTTTAAATCAAATTTTTAACTATCAACAACAATATTAATCTTTAATAGCATCCATAACAAATAAATAGAAGGAAACATGCATACACATTAACAAGACAATGTGAACACCATAACCGTGCCAAGATTTTTATGTGGAAACCCTGTTAGGGGAAAAACTACAGTGGAGATTAATCCACAAAGTATACTCTATTAAAAGTATAATAAAAAGGGAATGCACTTGCATTCAGGAACATTGCCTAGATCTCACTGCTCAAAACACAAAAGAGGACTCACTGTCGAAAAGGAGTTTGGATTAAAACTATTCAAAATATGAATTGAGAAAATAACATCTCTGAATGCCTAGATTCAGTTCCAATGAAGCACATGAAACAGATTTTGGACCTTTGGTCCAATTTACACTTCTACTCTGCTCTGCTCTTCTACAAAAAACCTTCTGTTGCACAAACAAAATTCTTTTCACAGATCCTCTAATATTACCTCATGCAGCTATTATGCACTTTTTGCACACACACCTTCTCACAACTTCATACATCACATGCAAAATGAATTACCAATCTCATTTATATATCCGCTAACATGAATTTTATTTCTATATGTCGACTTGCAACAAAATATAATATTCTTCCACAAGTTGGCTCAAATCACCAATTAGAATTAATACACGGCCACACAAGTTAGCTAGACTATAGTAGGGATCCAAACCAAAATTCCCAACATAAGAAATAGATAAACACATACTCCTCATACATCTGAAACATGCCATACACAATACGTCGACCACAATGAGAAAATAAGCAATAAATCATTCTATCGAATCTCCAAACTTGTACATGGATCAATGTTATATCATAAAACTTATCAAACATGTAGCTTACATGCTTTAAAAGATTCCTTGGGGATCCACACAAAAAATAATAATCCAATGAAGTATTCAGATTAACTTACCAACCAAATAATTTTTTCTTCATGCATTCTACCAGTAGAATATTGTCTTCTACTTTCCTTGCCAGTAGGAACTGCTTCTAAACTTCAGACCACACTACTGACTCCAGTTGCCATCAATGACAACACTAGTAGCTAAAAATGATTTTCCAAATCCATATGCCAACAACAATAAACTAGGGCACTTTTTAAAATTCTATAGAAGCAAAAATGAAAAGAAAGCCAATATGAATCAAAAGAATAAAACTATGAAAAAAAAAATCATATTGAGGTTAAAAAGCAAATGGAGAGAATTTAGAAGAAAAAAGAACCTGAGAATAAGGATGACTAAAATGCATCTACATCTACATCTGGTGCAGATACTTCTGAAAACTAAACCCAACAGTGGTTTTAGGGGGAGTAGTAACACATAAATCTTACAAACCCCTGATATAAGTGGTGTCAAGCAATGACATGAGGATATATGATGCAAGGTGACATTTTGAAGATGTTGAAGAAGTTTTCAGTAGTAAATGTACAAATCTAGGGAATTGCAGAGTATTTTAGGGTTTATAGTGTATTTTACAAAGTGTCTATCAGCTCTTAAAGTTGGAATACATTTAATGAAAAAATTAGGGAAAACTTTGTAAGACATAAAGTGTCAAAATAATTTGAATTAATAACATTGCATAATTGAGAAGATACGGAGCGAGCTAAAGATATTTGAAAGTGATTTACAGTGTTTGGCATCAAACCCTAGTTTTTGATGAAGCTTGAAAAGGTATTTATTGTTATCTAAACTTTGTGGGTTTTAGTTGAAGCAAAATTTCATAAGCATGTATAGGTAAATTGAGGAAAAGAAATGGCAGCTCCCACTATTGTGGAAGTCTCTAAGAGAGCTCGACCTAAATTCAAAAATTATTCCTAGAAATTCTATGAAATGGACTATGTAGGTGTGTTCTCACACATTCTAACTAATGTCCTACCCACTGAAGACACTAGAACATATATTTATGGAAAGCTAGAAAAAATTAACCACCAAGAACTTAGGGATTCATGGATAGACGAATTGACAAGAGATAATTACTTTGTAAAACCTAAATATGAAAACCTAGTGTGAAAGAAGCTAGATGTTTGGAATTGGTTTCCTAACTTTTCAAATGAGATGGATTCTAAATTTTTTAGAATGGCACTTAGTAGGGTACATGATAATTTTATGTGTACAAGCATAGCCAGATTAATCACCAAGGAGGTAATCCATGTCATAACAAGTCTTTGTGCCACTAGTCCCATAGCAGTGTTGAAAGCTCTAAAAAATGATGCAGTTATGAATCTAACTAAAGCCACATTTTAGGGGAGAGCTTTGACTACTAAACCCATCACAAACCCAACCATGAGATATGTTGTTGTTATGATTCAACATAAAGTATACTTTACCAATCGAGGGAATTATGTGTCTACTAAAATAATCAGGTTTCCTATGAAATGGTAGTGAATGGGAGAGATTATGATTTGTGTGAGTTGCTCTAGCTGAAACTAATGGAGAATATGAGCTTGATTAAGTCAAAGAAACACTCTTTTAATTTTGGTACTTTGGTGGTTTTTATATTATTCTACTTTATGAGGGAGTTACCAGGAAGGAAAAACATCATATGGGAGCACAACAGGCCAGTTGCACATCAAATCTTTGAACACCTACACATTATTGGAGATTTTAGAGCACAAAGCAATGCTTTGACTACATTCTTTGTAGTATTCTAGAATGATATGCATAAAAGAGAAAGGGTTCCCAAAATCCTAGTAAAGAAGTATGCAAATGACATAACTTTTCTTGTAAGCATACTTGAATGCATCATAAAAGAAATTTAACCTAGAACTCTCTAGATAAAACCTATGGGATATGAGATTGATGAAAAAATGGATAAGAGGTGCATTGAAATTTTGTTAAGTCCAAGGGACCTTTGCCTTGACATGGAACATATGAAAAAAAAAAAATTTATTTAAGTGCACTTAGAAACTTCTTCTTTCCATAGAGAAAAAATAACAATAAATAATGTTGAGGCATTGTTCCAAGGGAATTCATTCTCTAAGGATTATATTGATCAATTAAAAGAAGCTCTTGATGAGAGGAAGTCCAGATAAGTTGAATTGTCATCTGGACCTAGGAAATCTAGAAGAATATCTTCTGCTACTACACCTACTTCTAGTGTTGCTACAACAATGAAGGGAAAGAAGAAAGAACCTAGTACTCTTGCACCAATCGATGTAACCACCTCCATCGGACCCAATACCCATGCTTTTAAAAGAAAGAACATACCCCTTGGTTCACCATCTACTACTCTAAAAAGAAGAAGAGTAAGTAAAAAGGAAAACATGAAAATAAACCTAAGTGATGATGTACAAGAAGAAATAGATTTTGGCTTGCAAGAAGAGCAACAATTGAAGAGAAATAAAAGGAGTAGTACTGACAATGAAGAAGCAGAAACTAGAGTCAATATCTCACCAGATGAAGAGACAAAGGAAGAAGATAATACTTTTAAATTTTTCATGTGCATAAGAAGAAGAATGAAGAAGGCACATCATATCCTCAAGAGGGAATTCCTAGCTCTCCTCCAGTAAGTGATCAACCATCTCTAAATCTAGGAGCCTTAGTGAATAATATGATAGACTTTGAAGATTTTTTGTCAAATGCTAAGTTGTTTGATGAAATCAATAATGAAGATAAGGAAACCATTATTAATGCTATCATTGAACATATAGTTATTTGCAATGTGAGTATGCAAACTATTCAGAAGAAAGTGACTGATAATGTCAAGAAAGTGTTAGTACATGTAGACATGCAAAATTGACATCGTTCATCTAATCAAGATTCACTAATTCCATTCGGCCTTAATCATCCTTTTATCATCATTTGCCCTCTTTAATTAAATAAATCATCTTTTGTTTAATTAAATCCTAAGTCATCATTCTTAAATTAAACAAATCATTTTTTTTTAAATTTATCTCCTAAAGTTTCTTCATTTAATTAAATCAAATGTATTTAATTAAATTACTAATTTCCATTATTTCCTCCCATTTGATTTGAATAAATCCAAAAATCTAATTCAAATATCATGTCAACTAATCTCTATCTAAAGCTAATTAAATCCCGATTAACTTCTAACACTAATCCTCTTTTCTCTAGCTTTTTTAACTTGCATAATAAATCAATTTATTTGATTTATTATTTCATCTAATTTCATTCAAAAGGGGCATCAAGATGGAATATTCTTCAAATTTGAATTTTCCCTCCCACATGTCTTGTCCTCCAACATAGCATTAACTCCTCTTACATTGTCTCTTACATGTCTCCCACTTGAAATTTAATACTCTTTCTTCTCCCTCCAACAAGCCATCTTTTGAATTTCAAATCTCCCCCTCTTTGGTACATTGACCAAGATGTGCACATGCTTCATCCTATCACATCTTGACAAATGGAATATTGTCATTGACTCATGTTTTATCCCACATCCTCCATGTTTTTCATTCATCCATCCTTCTTGGTTATAAATAGAGGCCTCCTCTATTGTATTACTCCTCCACAACTCCACAATTTGTTCATCATATCATCCAAGAGCTTATCAAGGATTTGGAAAGGGATTCTTTCCACATCAAAGAAACACCAATCCACTATGGGTTAGGGTTTTATCATGTTTTCATGGGCTTTCATTTAGTTGTTTTTGTTCTATTTAGTTTTCATATTTTAGCATGGTTAAGTATTTCAAAGGGATGCTCTATTTGATTTGTTTAATTTGACTAACAATGTTAATAGTTGTTTGTTTTGAGCATTTGCAGATTTAGCATCCATAGTACATAGAAGGCAAGAAGCTATAAATGTCGATGAAAAGATGAAAAATGATGCCTTGATTTCTTATGGATCCTCTTTATCTAAAGAAGAGGTTGCTAATCTATTAAAATAATTTTCTACATTGTTTAGATTCAAACAAAGAGTCAATATGCTTATGACTAAGGAGAGAGATAGCATAGAAAGAGTAAGACAAGAAACTCTAGACACAATCAAAAATTTGGCAAGGAATTATGGGACAAGAACCAGTTCTTCATCCCATACAGCTCAAGTACATGAGCATGCTAATATCACAGAGGTAATGTACCACCCAATTTTGGAGAGTGTTGGTGAAATACATGATGTTTTAGAGACACATGTCCCATTGAATGCTATAGAGGAGACAATAAGCAAAGAGACTGAAGATCAACATAGAGATGATACCAGTGATGAACCTGAAGAACATCATGAATCAACAAAAAATAATGGTGAGAAAGATAAAGATGAAGATGAAGGAAGCAAGAATAAAAGGAACAATGATAATAAGGATAATGAGGATAAGGAAGAGAAAGAAAGAAAAATATAAATCTTCTGGAAATACTTTGAAGAAGGAACCGAAGAGGAAAAAGAAGAAGAAAAAGAAGAAGAAGAAAAAGGAAGGGGAAGAAAAGAAAGCTACTCAGGCTATAAGAAGTGAAGAAGAAAACCCCAAGGCTACTGATCCATCAAATCCAATAGGAAAATCATTCAGAAGCACTCTCAAAGGTCATATAACAAGGAGAAAAAGACTTCAGTCTATGCTACCACTAGAGTTAAATAAGCTACCATCACATTTGAGCTATGCAGAATTGACTAAGATTGTGCCAAGTGAGAAAATAAATATTTGTGGCACATTTCTCAACTCTGTTACATAGGAAACTGCTAAAACTCATCAGAAAGGAAATGAATTGATAAATGAAGCTATTAGATGTTTATAGGAGACAGTCACTGGTGTCACCATGAATGATTCCCTAGCACCAATTAAGAAACTAAAGTGTGTATTTGATTCTATCAAGTAATATACCTCTAATCTTAAGGTATAGACTGTGAAAGAGGAAGAGTCAAGTCTTATAGAGAAAATTTTATTGATTCTAGAAGATAAGTGTGCAATTGTGAATGCCAGAGTATTAAAAAGTTTGAAAGAGGTAAGGGACTGTGATGAGGAAGCTTAGTTATTATTTGTATACTACATGCACAGTGGTCTGATGCCACTCGAGGGATTAAGGACTTAATGGACTCCATAGAGTCTCAACTTGTTGTTGCCTCTAGAAACTACAAGATTGTAGATGATAGAAACTACATTGGTTGGACTTCTTTTGCAGACCTTCAAAACAAGTTGTTCATTTTGCAAAGGAAAAAAGAAGATGCAATAAGATGATTTGGATAGCTTGGAGATCTAGTAATGTCTAGACACATTCCCATATCAAGTGCCTTGGTAGATGCAGAAAAAATAGAGAAGATGAACATCATTTCTTCCACTCCAAAAGAAGGAGAAGAATGTTTAGTGGAACTAGAATCACTACATAAATCTCTTACCAGAGAAAAAGGGATTTGGGATAATAGTAAACCATCCTGGGAAGAAATTCTCAAGGAATTACAAGCTGCCCTTATCTCTTGATTATTTATGTTTTCCCCACCCTTTGTCCTTGATGTCAAAGGGGGAGAGGGTTCTATGTGAAGAAGGTTTAGTGTAAATATTTTTTTTAGTTTGTTAAAAAATAGTTTTATAGTTTTGTGATCTTGTAATGTGAAAGGGGCAGTTGAATAAACTTTGATGTCACACAATCTTGGTTTTGAAGTAAGCTACATTTTTTGTACATGTTTCCATCAATGAAAAAGGGGAGATTGTTGAAAGAATGAAGAAGGAGACCTCTGGTTGGTTGTCTTTGTTGTCATTGATGCCAACAATGTTTGGTGATTGATTATCTACCCATTTGGTAAACTATCTTTATGCTATATTGATCTAGTAATTTGATCTAGAATCAATCTAAAGTAAATAATAGCTGATATGATTTTTATATGTTTCTCAAGGGTCTTAGATGTAGTTTTGGTCAGTAATTCAAAATTTTTGGTTAAATAAGTTAAATGTTATAAATGTCAGAAGTTCGGCTTACAATTTTAGGTATGATTTTCCTTTGGCCGACTTGTTCATGTGGTGCATGCTAACATAAAGGTTTAAAGTGTTCCTTTTTAGGTCCGGTCTAACCTAAATCATGTCTTTCAAATTTTTTTTTGAGTGCCAAAGAAGTTTTTGTGTTGATGTCGACAATTTATTTTGAGTTGAGTGTGCTTACATCTAACTAGGCTGACCTAATTGATGTATGAATATGTAACCATGTATATATATGGAACATCCATGTGTTGTTCATAGAGATGTAAGCATTGATAGTGTGAATCATGTGATTGAGTAATATTGTCTGAAGTTGCTGATAGGTGTTGATAGCTACTATATACCTGCAAACCAATGCAAGTTTTTTTGTTTTCCATAGCTTAATTGGAATTGTACTCAACACACAAAAGGTGCATTCCATCAGTTCATATTTTTGTAGTGAGCCACACTCTTTTGTAATCATTTTTAGGTTGTGCACCTTTCAAGGATAGTGTGTCCTAGAAGTGTGCCCTATAATATCTTATGACCAATTATAATATATTGTTATCTAGTCCTCATCGTGGTTTTTCCCAATTTGGGTTTTCCACATAATAATCTTGGTGTTTGTGTTTCATGTGATGTTATGATTTCTCTCATGTTCTTGTTTACAATTGTGATAATATATTTTTTAATTATTGAATTGTTAGTAGTTAAATGGTTTAGTGGAATACTAATTCACCCCCTTCTAGGTGTTCAACATAATCTGTTAATGATTTAGCAACTTCGGGTTCATCCTTCCAGCCACAAGTGAAGATATAAATCAATATAGCCTATCGGCTATTTATTTATATGTGTTATTTACTGTGAATGGGAATATACTAGTGGGAAACTTATCTTTAGTTTATTAGTTAGTGGATAGTTAGTGGGCTGCTAAGTGGGCTGCTACAGTAGTTAGTGGGAATTTGCTAGTGGATAGCTAGTGGGCTGCTTAGTGGGCAACTCATCTTTAGTTTATTAGCTAGTGGATAGCTAGTGGGCTGCTTAGTGGGCAACTCATCTTTAGTTTATTAGCTAGTGGATAGCTAGTGGGTTGCTTAGTGGTCAGCTCATCTTTAGTTTATTAGTTAGTGGATAGTTAGTGGTGGTAGTGGGTCTTGTAGATAGTGGCTACAGTATTTCTACCTTCTATATATTGTAATGCTTTCCTTTGATAATGGCAATCAGCCAATTCTTTTTTGAACACAGATTGTGAATTTCTTCAAGGGAAGATTTAGTAATTCAAGGAAGTACAGATCATTATCTGTCATTGCATCTGGTGTAGGTGTTGAATATTGGCCTTGTGATTGGCCTCATTGTAAAGAGATTTGTTGCCATTATTTATATATAAGAGAAGATCTTTTTTGTTGGGTTTTTCTCCCTCAAGTGGAGGGTTTTCCTAGGGTATCTTTTGTGTTATTGTGTCTGATTTGAATTTATTTCTGTGCATACAATTTGATCATTAAAATTTAACATAATCCACCATTGGTATACTTTTTTTCATTAACACTTCTTACCCAATCAACATCTATAAAAGTTGCTAGAGTAAAACCATCACCTCTAGGATACCATAGACCATTAACAATAGTATTCTTTAAATATATGAAATTCTCTTTATAGCCTTTCCATGTGTTTCTTTAGGTGTTGCCTAAAATATTGCAACCACACATACTACTTGCATAATGTTAGTTCTAGATCTAATCATTGACCTATACAGAGTCTAATTTTCTTTAGGTGACTCATCATCCTTGCTTAGTTTACGTCTTGTCACCATTGGTGTACTAACTAGCTTGTAGTATTCCATATTAAACTTCTTCAACATCTCCTTGACATACTTGGTTTGTGATATGAAAACAACCTTATCAAATTGGGAATTTGTAAACCAAGAAAAAATGATAATTCACCAACCATAGACATCTCAAATTCATTTTTAATCTCTTCTACAAACTCCTTACATATATTGTCATTACTACCACCAAAAATAATATCAAATTAGACAAAAATAATATCAAATTAGACAACAACAATTGATTGATACTCACCTTCTATCTTGATGTAAATATTACTATTTCCAATCCCTCTTTTGAATCCTTGCTACTATAGGTACTTTCCAAATCTAGAATACCAAGCCCTAAGGGCTTTCTTGAGTCCACACAATGGATTTTTTAATTTTCAGACATTATCCTCATCCTCAGAAATTTGAAATCCTTCAAGTTGCTCAATATTCACTCAATATTTCCACTGAGAAATGTTTGTCCTTGATATCTATATGATATAATTTGAAACTCTTATAGATTGAATATGCTAAGAACATCCTTATTGCTTCCAATATGGACATCGGAGAAAAAATTTCTTCAAAATCAATGCCTTCTACCTAAAATTATCCTTTGTGGACTAGTCTTTCCTTGTTTCTCATTACCTTCTCATCTTAATTAATTTGGTTTTTGAATACCCACTTAGTGTTGATAACATTCTTATCCTTAGGTTATGGAACAAATCCCTAGTTTCATTCTTTTCAATTTGATTTAATTCTTATTTCATTACATTAATCCAATTCTCATCTTTGCTAGCCTCTACAAAATTCTTAGACTCAATTTTGGATAGTAGAGAAACATGTAATTTTTCATTCATCCCTACTAAAACTTCTTTTGGTTAGGACTCCATTATCATTATCTCCAAGAATTTGACTCTCAAAATGATCCCTCTAGACATATCTTGTCAAAGTTTTGTAAGTTTGTCTTTTAGGCTCACTAGCTTTATCTTCTTCACTGATGAAGTAAGATCCATCTTAATCACTATCATCATCATTTGATGCAAAATTATAATGAAGTGTCATAAAATTTTACATTAACACTTTTTGTATAATATTATTCAATCTTTTATTATAGCATCTATATGCCTTGTTGAATAAACAAGAAATATGCCTTCATCTAATCTTGAGTCAAATTTTCCCAAGCTATCTGTATCTCTTCTAATGTAGCATTTACTTCCAAATATTCTGAAATGCTTGACTAATTTTGGTCTACCTTTCCATTGCTCATAAGGTATATTAGTTTTATTCACCCTTATCTATCATCTATTAGAAATTTAGATTATGGTATTAACAAATTCTCTTCAATATATGTCACTAAACCTAGCTTGATTCAACAATTTCTGAGCCATCTCCAGAACTATTATATTCTTTCTTTTAGCCACTCTATTTTGCAAATGATTCATTGAGGTAGAGTATTGTCTCCTGATTCCATATTTATCACACAATTCTTCAAACTCAATAGAATTAAATTTGTTACCTCTATCAAACCTTAGACACTTGATTGTACAAACAATATCATTTTCTACAATAACTTTAAATATCTTGAGCTTCTCAAAAGCATCAGTTTACTCTTTCAAGAAAGTAACCCCTGACATCCTAGAAAAATCATCAATGAGCACCAAAAAGTACCTATCAAGTTGTAGGCTCTTTGTCCTCATCAATCCACACAATTTTGTATGGATTAACTCAAATGGATTTGTAGTGGAATACCCCTTTGTTAGAAATCTTACAATTATTAATTTTCCTTCTTGAAACTCCTTGCAAAGAGTGCATGGAGGCTTTGCAATTTTAGGCATATTTCTAACAACTTTTTTAGAACTAATCTTCACAAGATGATCAAAATTTATGTGACCCATCATTTTATACCATAATCAAATTTCATCTTTCTATTCCAAGAGGCATTTATTTCTTTTGATCTCATTGAGGTTGTACATATTAATTTCTATTCTACTTCCTTCTAGAACAAGCTTATTAGTGCTTTCTTCTTTGATTTCATATCCTTTTGCATTCGAATGAAATATTGTAGCCTTTGCCACATATCTGACTTATACTTTGTAAGTTATGCTTTAGAAATTCAACATATAAGATATCATATGTCTTAGTTTCTCCATTATCAATAATCAATGTAGCTTTTCTAGATATCTTAGTAACATAATTATCACCAAGAATTACTGATCCACCATTCCATTTTTTTAGACATATAAACTTGGGCTCTAGGAAAATTCACTACCAACAATTCATTGCAAAAAAAAAATCACCTCCAACAATTCATCTCCATGACAAATTCATCTCATGGAAAATTCACCGCTAACAATTCACTAGCAATTCATGGTGGTGATTTTTCCATGAGATGAATTTGTTATGGAAGTTATGAATTGTTGGAGGTGAATTGTTTGGTGGTAAATTGTTGGTAGTGAATTTTCTTGAAGCCATAAACTTGATTTTATCTTTGATCGTGTGGCTAGAACATCCATTGTCGATGGTCCATGAATTTTTCTCATTCTCTGCATGAAATGCAGTCCTTGCAATCATTGATTTTTTAGTTTTTTGATCTATTTTGTTCATTTTCCACACCTTATCAAACTCCTTTTCCAATTTACAAATATATCTTCCTTCCCATCATGTTTAATATGATTCAAAAAAGTGCTTCTATAATGTCTTGCAATATTTACACAAATTATTGCACTTGTAACATAAGAAATTGAAGTCAAATAGAGGTGAAAATACACTTTTTCATACAAAATTATTCTTTCATGTAGGAAAGGTCTTCTACAATATACTACCTTATGACCAAATGAATTATAAATAAAATAGTAATATAAAAAAGGAATAATTGAACCTAGTATTTTATGCTAGTCTTTCTACATTTATTTTTCTAAATCTCCTCTTTAGTTGGGCATGAAAGAAATAATATTCTTCCTTTTTGAGTTCTTTAATATCCTTAGATTCATTAATATTTGAAGAAATAGAGGCATTATCATCATTATCCTTTGTAGGTTTCTTCATGGGGTGTTTAGTAGTCTTTATTACATGAAATTCATCAAATCCAATATTTTTGATGTGGGATGTGTTGATCCCTAAAACCGATGCTTAAAGAAAACAATGTCCTATGGTAAGTTTTGATAATGGGGGACAAGGATGTGCTCTACAAAACAACATTCGGGATTTTATAATCTTTCTCTTTGTTGTGTTTTAGGGAAAGGGGAGAAAGAGGAGAACATGAAAGTAAACTAAACTAAGGCAATCTTCCAAGATTTTACAACATTTCAAACATGATACAGTATAATAAAATCTTATTTAGAATACTTATACAGTAATTTTAAAGAGTATTAAACATGATTCAAAGAATTGCATATGTTCTTATAACTAAAAATGTAAAAGCTAAAAATAATAATGAATAATTGATAACACTTATGATAGACACAAAGTATGAATTCTAGTAGATAGATAGAGACAAGCATATAGTAGAGATATATAAGGCATAATTCTATATATTTGGTTTGTTCTTTGTAAAACATGACATACAAAGTTTTATTATGTTACAATACTTTCCAAACCCTAAAAATAAAGAGAAATGATGCATAAATGAAAAAAATAAAAGATTCTGACATCACGCCTCCGATGAGAGTTGACATCATGTGGTCATTGTAACTTCACGAGTGGGAAATCATAGCTTCCTTGCTTCATGGTGATAGTGCCATATGGAATTCCCACCACTTCCATCTCAACCACTCTAGTGAATTGTATGAAGACCTTCCTTGTTGCTTGCATTCCTTGCATTAACACATGGCATCACCTGTTAACCCCCATGGCCGACCTTGGGCCAATGGAACAACTTTAATCAATTATCAAACACAAACATCTTTGAACTTGCACCCATTCAACATATGGCACCTTAAAAAAATGAGCATGAATAATAGTGGCTACATAATGTTATAACAAGTGTGACGATTAGAGTCACCACATGGAACTTCTTTGTAATGCTCTAGGAATAGTCGCTATCATGTTGGTGAGAATGTGCATGGTACAACATATGTCATTCTTTATTCATGGGATTGGACCTATAAAAAAGCAAGCTCGTGGGTCCAGAAATAAGAGTGAAGCCTTATAAAAATTTAATAACTTTTTGGAGGCTACAATAGACATAATCTACAACTTTAGTGACTCCTTGGGGACATCCACCCATGGAGGTAAAAAACCCAAAACTCTGGTTTTGTAAATCAAAGCATGAAAAACAATAAGAGAAAGACTAAAATCACATTTTGAGAGAGAAGACCTAAATGGGGCCAATCTACTTTTGATGGATACTCCCTTTGTTGTAAGGCTTCAAAATCCTTGTCTAAGTTAATCATATCCTTGAAAGGGAGATTGCTTATCATTTCCAATGCAACTTGCATGTGAAAACTAAACTGAGCCAAGGGATGCAAAATTCCTTCTATCTTTGAGGCACTTGATGGTGAACTCAAAGCCTAAAAAATAGATGGGTCCTATAGGTTATCTTTCAGAAGCTTCATTATTTGATCCTTGGGGAAAACTGACTTGTCTAGAAGTAATAAGGAAGAATTGAATGAACCAATTGATAAATAAGCCCCTTCAATTGTTTGACCTTTTGGTTCAGAGTCTTAAGACATGCCATGCTTTTAAGAGTTTCTTTTTTGGATTTAATAAATTCATTTGGCCTCCCGGTAGCCTATCTACGGTCATTGATCCCTACCACTGCCAAGGTCTTATCGTCTACAACATATATTTTCTTAATCAAAAATTTTGATTCTATGACCTTAGGAATAATAGCTAATAAAATTTTCTTATGTGCACCATCTACATCTACACTCAGCTTCTGAGCATCAGCTATAAATTTCAGCATGGGTTAGAAGGAAGTTGTGATACTCTTTACTTTTTCCCAATATGAAGAATTGAGTTGGTAGAGCAAAGGGAGGATACTTGGTTGTTGTGTAGAACTGGATAGTGCACCCTATAGTTGTTGTATTTGTTTCTCCCTATTCTCATTCTCCTATTGGAGTCTCTTTATTTCATTCATAGAACTCAAAAGGTCTTGTTGTAATTGCACCAATTTTTGGTCTTTTCTCTATAGTTCAGAATCAAATAGCTTTTTTTTTCTCTCGATCTCTAAGTGGGATTGTATCTCTACCCTTTCCTTTTTGGAACTTGATATCTTTCTCTTATACCTCCTACTAAATGTGTAGTTGTATACTTGATGGGTCTAAGAGATCCTATTAAATATTTGATAGCTCATTCATTCTCTCATTCAATTGATTCTTAGCTACCACCCTTTTCTTCTTCTCCACCTCAACTTGAGCCCAAGCATTTTCCAATTCCTTCTATAGATTAGCTTCTAAACTTTTCCTGTCTTGTTATAATTTTTGCTACAAATTAGTGGCATCAGAAAGGTTTATCCACAATTGAGTGAGTTCCTTCTTCCTCCTACCTTGCGTCCACATCCTTTTCCCTTCTATTTTCTTTCAAACCTCTTGTTCACTCTATCTTCTATCTTTAATGCTATTTGATAAGCATCTTTCATCATCACAACTATGAAAAGTGCAATTTATTCTTGAATGCTTGATCTTAGCCCATTTATGTATCTTGCAACCTTTTCCTTGGTCACCTCTGAATGCCCAATCCTTATAAAAATTCTATGGAATTCTTCTATATATTCTTTAACAATATTACTTCCTTATTTTAGACCTTGCATCCTCTTGAGAAAATCCAACTCATACTCTATAGGAATAAATTGTCTTTTTAATTTATCCACCATTTTGTCCCATTTGGCAATTTTATCTTTCCCTCTTCTTCCTCTTTCTAATTAGACCTCTCTCCACCATATTGAACCATGTCCTTTCAGCTATGTCTTGGAAAATCTCACTTTATTAGGTTCTTCTATCTCTTCAAATTTTAAATACTCTTCCAACTCATTAAGACAATCCACCAATTCCTCTAGATCTAGACTTCTATTAAACATAGGCACATTCATGTTTTTGGTTGCTTTCCCATTTTTTTTAAAGCTTTTAGCAATGGGTCATTTGCAATTGTTGCAATCTCCTCTCTTTGCTCAGTATCCAAACTAGCATTCTCTGTGCTTTCACCTTCATCGTTACTTCCTGGGTCTCTCATCCTTGCAAATCATCTCCTTATCTCATTTTGCAGTGTGTCAACCTGCATTCTCAAGGCTCTAAAATCATTATATCTTACAAAATTATCTCCTCTTTCTCTTCCTCTACCTCTACCACAATGGGCTCTTATCGTGCATGATTTTTTCTTTAATACTCACATGCTAAATCCTAGTACAACTGCCTCTCTTTGACAATTTTTTACACACTCAAGATCTTTCTACTCTGATACCACTAATGAAGGTTACTCCCCTTTCAAAACTCAAATTCGGAACTACAACAAGAAACACCAAAAAAGAATGCAAGAGAGAACCATTCTTTTTTATTATAATAACAAAAAATATCATTACATTGCTATATTCACCCTCATATGGGCCTTCTTGACTTCACAGTCTGCCAATCTTCAAATTAGAGCTAGATCTCCTTCAAACTTCATGCCTTCACATGAGAAATCAACTCCATCCTTCATCACTATTATCCCCACCCTAGTCCAATGTGTTTTTTTGTTTTTTGAACCTCCACGACCTAGGGTTTCTACCTCCTCATTCCATGTGCTTTTTCTTTTCTTCATGTCGACATAATCTACATTAAAGTTAGTCTTCTTCACTTGCTATTGGACCACCATCCACTTCCTTGCAACATTAACATCACTAGGATGGTTACACCATTTTTGCACCATCATCTCATGCAACTATTAGCATAGAAGATTTGTGCCATGATTGAGCATTACAACTCAGATGCCACATTCATATATATTTACTAAACTAAACCCTAAATCTATCATGGTTCAAAATAATGACGTGAATCTGTCAATCACCCCATGTCATGTGTCAATATACCACAAACCCAAGCCATTCAAACCAATTCAAAATTCATTTTGGTGAAGTGGTGGAAGTCAAACTTATTAGGAGTTGGGAGTCACCCTTAACTCATACTCCATACCTTATACACCATGAAGAATTCAAGGAACAAGCTTGAATAGAAAATTCTAAATCCTTCTAACCCATCGTGGGTGTTCAGAGTTCCTTTGTACCCTTTACTACTTATCAATTAAGTTAAAGCCTAAGTCGTAACCATGAAGCCCGATGTCCGCCCACTTAGGAAAGAGTAAGAGAAAATCTCGAAGTCCGAAGTTCAAGAAGACCATGCAGAAAAAATGACTAAGTCCAACTTCTCTAGCAAGTGATAAGAGACAAGTTTGAGGCCTGAAGCTTGAACGTCTAGAAATCTTCTTACTTAGCAACTCAAATCAACTAGCCCTTATTCAAAAGAAACATCACCTTTGTTTTTGGTTGATGCAAGATTGCTCTTACAACTTGGATGCTCCTACATTAATCTTCCAATAGAAAATAATCAATATATTTTATTCCTCCGAGTTGATTAGAGTGTTAAAAATGAAAAATTGACTATAATTTTCTATAGCATATTTATGTGCAATCTATTTAGATGTACAAGGAAAATATACATGAGTTCTTTCTAAATCCACAATGCAAGGATCTAAGTATGAGCATCACCGAATCTATAGAAGATGGTTTAAATTTAATGTTCATAATTGGCATCTTAGCAAGATGGGGCTCACTAATTTGTGCCACATGGGTTGATTTTACTATTTTCATTAGATCTCAATTAGAAGATCAGTTTAATTTTGATTATAGGGTGGTAAATAGTTCCTCTTAAACTATGGATGTTGGAGCATTAATAATTAGTTAGTGGAAGACAAGTTCCTTCCCTTAAACAATGAGCACTTATCCAAGGGGCACATAAGGTTTCCCTTTTGATATGGATGAATGAGTATCAAATAATCAATAATTGGGCCTATGAAAACACAAGTGATCCATGTTAGACTATGAGGGAAAGAAAATCGACTATACATATTATCACACATATGAGGGATTTATAGATATCAACAACATATATTTCCTTAAGCCAATGCATGTAGGGTTTCATGCATTCATGGAATAACTTTTGAGTCTAAATTATTATTATTAATTGAGCATTTCATGGCTATAATTCTATTTCATTCAACAATATTAATTTTTTATAGTCAATGAAATAATTAAAGTATGTTCATGCTCTAAAATTCTTCATTTTATAGATTTTAGAATTCTAAAGACATGTATGATTTTGGTTATAGTTTTAACGGAAAAATAATATCACACCTTCTCCATAACCAATACTACTTGAATAAATCGAGGTGGCAGATTACTTATGTTAGAGGAAGAGAAATGTTCCCCACAGTAGCTAAATTGTGACTGTCTCAAGTTTGAATTTTTTTTGGAATATTCAGCAAGAGCATAGTTTATGCTTCTCATACACTGATGATTTTCTTAGATTCTTTAAAAAGGGTGTTAATTTTATTGAGAACATAAATAGGGCACAATTTTTTTGGGGGATTTATTATTAGAGGCTTGTAAATAAATGGTTGTTTAGAGCAATGTTTGCTCTTATTTGTAGGGGGTTTCCTAGATTTGATTAAAGAGGGAAGTCCTAAGCACATATTATTGTTATTATTAGCTCTAAGACCTACTCACAAACACTGGCTAAAGTAGGGTCATACGCAAAAATAACAATAATATTAAGCACATATAATTTATCTGTAAAACAGGCCTTCAAAATATGTAAAAAATGGATGACTAAAATCTCATCCATGTACATGTCATTGAAGTAAAATGCTACCATGTTAGTAATCATCCACTACAAAAAAATGTCAAAGCGAGGTTATTGCAAAAAAATTTCCATGAAAGTGCATAAAAAACTAAAAGCAGAAATACAACACAGATGTTGGAGCCAAGCCATGCATTGCGATTATTCCCCAACCCTAGCATTTAAGGAGTTTTTTGGAGAAATCAATAGCCCAAGTAAGGTGTAATATGTAGATATGTGTAGATTCTCTACACTATCCCTAGTGGATGAAAAATATCTGAATTTTCATCATTCATGAGAGAAAGTATATTATCAATCCTATATATTAAATATGATTATATATACATCAATTATTTAATTATGTACTATTTAAGAATAGTATTTTTTTGGATTGGTATCAAAAGGTGATACATTATTATAAATGCTTACCTCATAGAATTTTAAAAAATAATTTTGATATATTAAAATAAATTTAAAACAAATATATAAATTAGAAAACATAGTCTACCTATTTTAATGTTTTGTTCCAATTGATTCATTCTTACAAAAATAATAAAACTTTATGAATGAATTAGTATACCTATCATCTATCTCTAGTAGGAACTAATAAGAAAATTCAATATAATTTTTATAGTCTGAAACAATGCTTGTATTTGCAATTTTTATCCAAAGAAACTTATGTCTATAATTCTTGCTAGAGTACTTCCCTTAATTTGAATAATGACAAATTAGACTATAGGCAATACATTTGTTAAAAAAAAATAAAAAA
>VDFB02265418.1:156003-183773 GCA_007258455.2 Sequoia sempervirens | reverse complement strand
CTCTCCCACACTCTCCTGCCCTCTCCAACCCTTTGCCACCCTCTGCCACTCTCTTTAGCCCTCTCCCATAGTCTCCAACCATCTCTCCCACCCTCTTCCACACTCTTCAAAAAATGTGAAAAGCAAGACATAACGTGTGCGCGTTATAATGCGCTCACGTTATATATTGCATTGGAAATCCCCGAGCCTTAGCTTTGGCATTTGCCTTGGAATACCAACCCAAAGGCTTGGAGGGCATTCCCCAAGACCAGAGACGTGCTTTTTTCCAAATTCAACAAATTTTCACATAATCAGGTTCGTGCTCACCATCAAGATTGCATCTGGTTCAATATCAAGAAAATCAAAGACATGGGTAATGTTAGGTTCTTTATTAGCTTTCCAACGATGTAATTTTTTTCACTTTCTAACAATGTTAAACCTTTCATCCATAATTTTTTTTGATTGTATGTCCATTTTTCTTCAAAAAGCAGTGTTTGGTATTTTTTTCTCGCTTATAAATTAACCGCTCATCAAAATTTGAAATAAATTATATTTTTAGAAACTAGACCTATCTACAATTTAAAAAAAAAAATTTAAAAAAATCTATAAGTTTCAAAAAAATTGAGGGGGAGCACGGCCAAAATTCTACTTTTTAGGAAGTACCCACTTAGAAAATTAATAAAAAATCAAATATTCATTTAAAAATTATCAGAAAATATCCAGTCCTTGCTACATACTATTATCTAACTTCTAACTAGAGCGATTTTAAAAATACTACAAAAAAGTCCACCGTGCTCGGGTCACACAAGAGTTACTATGTTATGTTTTTCTGACAGAAACAACAACAATTTGTGTGTGTCCATCTTTTGAACCCCTTAATCTCAACCATTTTCAAAATAAATTAGTAGTTTAGAAAGTAGACTCGGAGCACTGCGGTCCTTGTTTTTGTTCCATCAAAAAATTTTGAGTGTAGCTATCCTCAATTTCATGTCCAAGGTCAGTATTTCCTGATTTCAGAAAAAAAAAAAAGTGGCCACTTAAGCCCCTTTTTTGGGAACCATCTTGGTGCACTTACCCAAGACTCATATGCTAGGTTGGGCGTATGATTCCTAGAGGCTTAAAACTATGACATGGGCTTCAAGAAGTGTTGAGCTTAATCTGACATTTGAAATCAGGACTCGAGACCTAGGGAGGACCCATACACCCAAATGGGTGTATGGGTCCTAGATCCCTAAATCTAGAACATAGCCAAAATTATTAAATTGACTTATCACCTATTATATGTTGGGATTATCCTTAGAAAAATGCATTTAACTAGGCTTGTGGATGCAAAATAGGACCAATTAAGGCATAAATAAGCCAAGTTTTAATAGGGAAGACTCAAACAAGTGTGAAAATGTAAAGGGATACATTTTCCTACACTACAATTATAATATATTATTATATTTATATTTTATGCTTATTTTTATTTACAAATTTATATTTATCTATTTTAAAAAACTTAAAAAATGTATTATTTAATTCAAAATATAAATTTTATAATTTTAAATTGTTATAATTTTTTAAAAAAACAAATTAGACTCATTTAATATACTAGTATATATTATCTCTCTCTCTCTCTCACTCCATCTCTCCCTCCATCTCTTTAATTTAGGTAGAGATAGAGGGAGAGATGGAAGAAGAAATATGGAGATAGAGATAGAGAGGCAAAGAGATAAATATAGAGGTCTAGGAAGAGGGAGAGGGAGAGAGATAAGGAAACATGTCTATTGATAGAGGGGGAGAGAGGAAGATAGATATAGAGATGAAGATAGAGGGAGATGGGAAGAGGGAGAGAAATAGATAGAGAGATGAAGAGAGGGAGAGGGAAAGATACATATAGAGAGATATAGGGATAGATAGAGGAAGAGGGTGAGATAGAGAGAGATATATATGGTGAGATAGAGTGAGAGATATAAGGAGATGTAGGGAGAAGGGGAGAGGGAAACAAAGACAAAGAGATAGATCAAGAGATAAATAAAAAAGAGAGAAGTAGAGATACAAATAGACATGGAGAGAGGGAGAGAAATAAGAGATAGATAGAGATCAAGATATATGGGAAGAGAAAAGGATAGAGGTAGGGATAGAGAGATAGGTAGGAGCAATAGGGAGGGAGTGAGAGAGGGAGATGGGGAGAGATAGAGAGGGAGAGACAGTAGAAAAGGGGGGAGGGAGAGGTCCAAATCTCCCTCTCTATCTATTTATATAAATCTATCTACCTCTCTATAGATCTCTCTTCACATCTCTCTCTAACTCATATAAATACACTCCTTGTTTCTCCCTCCCTACCTTTCTCTATCTTTATCTCTATCTTCCCCCCCTCTCTCTTTTTCTCCCCCTCTCTATAATTTGTCTCTGTCACCACATCTCTCTATATATCCCTCTCTCCCCCCACTACTCTCTCTCCCTCCTTTACCTAGCTCTCTTCCTCTCCTCCATCTTCCTCTCTATCACTATTCTACTTACCTCTCTCTCCCTCTCTCCCTATTGCAATAATACCATGAGCTTGTTCGTAATGGGTCATGATTATCTTCCTAATTTAGAGGTTTTGTTTTAGTCATGTTTGGATCCCTATAAGTGGATGCATAGTAGTTTCAGACAATGACTTGGGAATACCATAAGAACAACTTAAAATAGCATGGATGAGATGGGTACTATGATGCACACATCAAATTAAAGCATAACGTAGCATATTTATGGATGCAAGTGTCAAGAAGCTTTCATGAGAATTAACGATCATGTCTCTTTTCTATTTATTTTTTTTAAATACAAGATCAATTATGACATTTGTGAAAAAACAAAATACTTATTTTTACTACCTATCTTTAGGAAAATAGTATTACATCTTGTCAACTTAGATTTTTTTAATGTAAAGTAAATATTTATCTTTTATAAAATTGAGAAGTAACATTTTTCATTTAAAATGTTAAAAAAGTAATTTATAGCAATGTTGTTGTTTAAGAAGTTTCATCTATTTTTTCAAAAACTAAATTACAATGACTTGTTTTGTGTTTGTGCTACAAAGTGGCGTATAAATATTTAGGGTTTTCATTAAATGTATCTTAGATTTGTTATCAACATTCATTATCTTATTTTCTTAAACTTAAAAAAAATTAAAAATTGCAAATTATACCTTTATTAACTATTTTTAATATAATATTATAAAATAAAACTATATAATATAAATATGCTACATTTACATATTTTTAAGTATAATATAATAATAGTGTATATTTAGAGATTATATATTTAATTTATACTTATCATTATGTACAATAGTATATATATATATAACTTATTTTTTAGATGATATTAAAAAAAAAAAATTACATCAAAGGAATTGAATCTTGAGATTGATATTCTATGTTTGTAAAAAGACATGCAAGACGATTGTAACATTGGAGTTGTTGGATCATTTTTTATTGGATTCTTTTTTCTTTTTTGTAGATTGAATCTCTATCTCTTTCTATCTCTCTATATAGATCTTTGGCTACCTCTCTCTCTCTCTCTCTCTATCTATCTATCTATCTATATTTGTCGTTTCTCTACCCACTCTCTTTTTGTACCTCCCTCTCTTTCTCTCTATCCCTCCATGTATATATTTGTTTCTCTCTAACTCTATCAATCTTTTTGTCTATTTGCCTCTATTTCTCCTCCTTTATCTCATTTGCTCCTACTCTCTTTCTCTCTACTCCTTTCATTCTCTCTTTTCTTCCTTTGCCTCTCTATATCTTATTTCTATCTCCCTCTCCCTTCTCTCTTCTTCCCTCTCTCTATTGCTATATATAACTTGCTACATCTTTATCTTTCTACCACTCGATCTCTCGCTCTTCCATTGTCTCCATCTTTCTATCTTTATTTTCTCTATCTCCCTCTTCCTCTCTCCTTCCATATCCCCCTCTATATATTTATATATCTCTCTCAACCCCTCTGTCTTTTAAAAGTTATATCTATCTCTCTATGTCTCCTTTCTATCCCAGTCTCTCCCTCTCTCTCTATCCCTAGATCACTCCCTCTTTCTATATCTCTCTAATTCTCTCTCCTTTATGTTTCTCTCTCTATCTATTTATATATATCTATCTCCCTCTCTCTCTCTCTCTCTAATATACACCTAATCTATGTTTCTCCATCCCTCTCTCTCTCTCCCCTAACCCCCGCCCCGCCCACCCCCACAATCTCTCCCTCTTTCTATCCCTATCTCTCCTCTCTCCCTCTTTTTGTATTGCAAATATAAGATGACCCTATTGGTAGTGGACCCTGATTATCTTTTTGAATTAAATCTTCTTTTTTTTAATCATGTTTATATTTTTGTACTTGGATTCATAGTTGATTTGAACCTATCACTTCTCAATTGAGACCTTTGTTTCATAAACAACATTATTTTCTAAATGGCCTACCAATTGAGCTCATGTACTACACAATTGTATGCAAAAAATAAGTCAATCTTATTCCAAATTGACCTTCCACACTTCTTCATCATAACCATTGCACACCATGGTGAGATTGCTAGTTTATTTTTTGTTCCATATGGAGTATGCAATGAACCACTAATCAGTATTCATTTGATAGAATAATGAGTAGTTAGATACATTTTGGTGTACTAATGATATATGTAAAGTAAATTCAAAAGAATTATTTACATGGTATTTATTAACACAAAAGCAATTGATATTTTTTATATTTAAATAATAATGAAAATGTGTTCTCTTAATCTATCAAATTATGACAAGTGGCTTCACAACTACTGTACATGTTCAACTACTGCTTCTTCTCCCCTAATCAAATCAAAATTTCTTACACATATTTTATTACAATTTATAAATATGAACATCAAAACTATTAATATCTCCTCTGCATTCTCAAACATTAATTCTATATTAATCCCATAAATGATATAATTTATAATTTATGTTCTTGTTTGAAAAAATAATTTAAGAGACAGCTTGCCAATAGAGGAGCACTAGTGCAAATAAATTACCAAACTGTTCATTTTTTTTTTTTAATAAAACTACTATAAATATACATAAAAGTACTGATAAAGATGCTTCCCGCGGATTTCATCATCATTTAGGTAGAATAACAGTTGAGAATGGAAAACAAAATAAAATCATTTTAGATGAAAAAGATTTTGACAGAGTATCAAAAGATTGGGAAAGCTGAAAGTGATGGAAAACAAAAGTCCTATCAACACTGTTCATCCATCTCTCTAAATAGACTTGTACGAACTGCACTAAATGGTCGCACAGTAGCGAACTGCACTCTTCTTGCAGTTGGCCCATCGTTTCAACACTAAACGAAAGGACGGAAGGAGAGTCTCGCGTAAACGACAAAGGTGGGCCCCGCCCAACAACCAAAGTTGCACACCACTACGTGAGTCGTGACCATCACGCAACCGGCATGGATTAATGAACTGCGTGGGGCCCAGTGGCTTAAAGTAAGAAGATGGATGCACGTCTAACGTGAAAAAGCGGGAAATCCGCTTGAATACGTGTAACGTAGGAAAGGGGGCGTGATACGACTTGACAAGAAAGGTAATGAGTAACAAATTTACCCTCCTTATAAGACTTCCACTTTCCGTTCCCCCTAACTTTCTTTAGCTTTCTGACTTAGACGAGGTCTCCAATTAATTTTTAGTAGTTGTTTTCTGTCCTGTAAACGGAATTATTTTCGATTCAACTAAACTAAGAAATATAATTTTGAAGACACTGACTTTAATGCCTCTAGGTAGTCAACTCTAGGAAATAAAAGTTACTCCAAGCAACGATTGATTCAGTTTTGTAAACAGTCTTATTGCTGTCAGTTGACAGCTCTGTTTCTATGACTTTGACAGCAGCTTCTAAGTGGACATTTCAAATTACTTCTAATTTTTTACACCAGTTTATTTGGCAAGTCTTTTGCTTATATCTTTTATTTCAGGACCACATCATCAAATATGATGTCACATCAGCATTTTTTTGGTCAAAATGTAGTTGACCAATATTTGTGCATTAGGCTCTAGGAAATTCACAACAATTCACCGCGGGAAAATTCACTACCACTAGCAATTCACCGCCATGGAAAATTAACTGCCAAAAATTCATGCAATTAATTTTTAGCCTCATGAATTGTCATATCACAACTATTAGTCTAATATTGATAAAAATATTGGGCATTATATAAACAACTACTATCACAATTATTGAAACATTCTCTCGATCCTTTCCTCTAGTTATATTCTCATGTAATTTTATGAGATTTAAGTGAGTAGGGAGAGGAATAACAGGCCTCCTATTAATTTTGCGAATGAATATATAATGCTTATATGAAATTTTGTAAGATTTTTATTTTTTTAAATGTGAAATTATCTTTTATTTATTTAGAGTTAAAGTTTTGAGGTATAACAAATAATGTAACTCCCCATTGGCATGTTTAGTGAGAAATATTTTAAAAATAAAATTTTAAAGATTTGACGTAGAAACTTTTATTTTTCTTATATATAATATTTATCTTCAATATATTTTTTTAGAAATATATAATTTTTAAATTATTTACAATTTTTTGGTATAAAAGTTAGTTATGATTTGACACACGCTTATTGTAATTAAAATGATTTAACTTTTATTAGTTGTATATTAATTACTTATATGTTATATATTTTCATTTAAAATATATATATACATATTTCAGTAATTATATAATTTTTTAATTATATTTATTTCAAAAATAACAATTAATAGTATATTTATTGATTAATCGAGAGAGGTTTGGATTTTTTATCCATGGAGGAGTTTTCTTTCTTATTACAACTTTCACATTTTTTTGAACAATTGATAATCACGTTTATATAATTTTAATTCATTAATGTATATTTAAAAATAGTTAGTTATGTTTAAAAATAGTGTAGAACAAGTGGGAGCATGAGACAAGATTTTAACATGTGAATATTTTAATATATAACTATCATGTAGTTTCTATCATAAATGCTCACAATGAGTTCTAGCAAGTAAAAATCGATGGATGAGCTAGCTAAAAAAAATGTATCTCTAGGAAACTTGGACCTTAACATGTTAATGAAAAATAATCTACACCACCCATGAGTTTTAATTGCAATTTGCTTCTTACATCGTTAGCCTAAAAGCCTTTCATAGAAAACATGTGACCATTTTGGCCTCCATACATGCAAAAGTAGGTAATAGTGTCCCAATTTTCATAGAATATCTAGAGCATTATGAAACCAAATGTTATGAGAGGTAAAAAATTGCTTGAGCCAACCTAGCACATGTTTGTGTTATTTGAGTGCTAAGTTGTATTTAATGACATTCATTTACTCATTTTAAAACATCAATAATGATGCTTAAAGAATAATTATAAACATTCAAGAAAATCTAAGAGATATTTTTAGTGTAATATCTTATTCACATTGGATAAGTTATACCTAAGCATGATATTGTACCTATTTATTAAGTTTACTTAAGATAATTAGGATATTTATTTGTTCTCACCCAAATAGTTATACTAAGAAGTTTACACCTTGAATTAATATACACCTATCAATACCTCTTCAACTCATAATTTATAGCAGTTAAGTGCTACCTCTATTTAGTGAAGGGAACTTTTGTCTTAGTTAGACCGAGTTAACTTACCACTTGACTATGAATGATTAAGAGTTAAATCCTACCTCTTGGACTTGTCATCTCCTTGATGCATGCATTGAAGAGGCCTATGTATTTTTATGATACTCTTTATGATTTGTCTCATGTAGTATTGAATACGAAAAAAAATATTATTTTCAAATAGATTTGTGATTAGTCTATAAGAATTTTGGTCTTAAGTAGATTTATTGTTCATAAAAAAATATAATTTGGTATCATAGCTATGATGTCATAAATTTACTCCATTTATAGGAGTAGATATCATGGTTGATCTTGAAATGTTGTGTATAATTTTTTTCTTGCATAAAATGATGACTTAGAGAATAAAAATCTAATAGAAATATTATGTTTGAAGTTTCTTAATTATGGCTTTATTTTGTAGGTAGCTTTGCATAACCTTTAGAGTAGATATATGCTTACTATTGAGTTCACAATATTTAAGAAAGTTAGTTTTCCCTTTTGAAGCATCTAAATTAGATATTGGAGGATCAATTTACAAGGATATGAAGTTGGGAGGTGCATGCTAGATTTGGTAAGTACATGATCTTTCAAAGAATTTTGAGTCAAATATGATCCTTTATCATGATTAAAAGGCTAAAGAACTTAAAAAATAACTATCAAAACTATCAAAATCAAAGCACTTTTTTCTACTCTTATGAATTTTTCTCCCCTTTTTTGCATAGATTGTATAGTCATATTTTAAAAATTATTTGTTACATATAGTACTAAATAGGTTTTTACATACATTGGAATTGTAGGAACTTTATTTATATTACCTTGTCATCACTAGATATTAATGATGCTAGCAAGGTCATTGCCCATAACCTTGCCAACACCTCATGGAAAATTATGCCACCACCACCTCTTCTTTGTTAGTGCTAAGTTGATGTAGTAATGCCACCCTCTATAACACTTAACATGAGTAAATACATAAAAATGGGGAACCAAGAAGTGGTCACTCCTTTTTTTGGCCACACTCACATTTTGGTTTGGAGTGATCGAACCTCAAGCTTCATCACTCCTAAATATAACACGGTCACATTATAACACAAGCATGTTTTTCTCTCTTTTCTTAAAAAGAACAAAAGATCATTTCCCTTGTTCATTTTTATCCCTACCCTCAACCAAATCCATAGTCTACATCTCTATTGAAGCATTCCCACATTGTTGTTGAAATGAACAAGACAACCAAGAGGGGGGTGAATCAGTTGTAGCAAATTAAACCTTCAAAACCCTCAACAACAATCAAATCCACAATCATTCATTAAACCATTATTATAATGTTAGTTTGATTAAACATGAAATGCAAATAACAGAGATTTAAATCATAACACCATACACAAAAGAACACAAGATTTACATGGAAACCCCAATGAGAGAAAAACCACGGTGAGGATTAGCTCATAGTATAAGTAATAGGAAAAATGGTACAAAAGGGCTCACTACTAGAATAAGACACACTATCCAAAAGGCTCATAGCTAGGGCTCACTACCACAAAAAAAGAATACAAGAAGATAGAAGAAGAATGTTACATAGAGAACACTTCTCAATGCAACAAGGAGTTCACCACAATTGCTCACACACTTGCATGGTCTCACATGAAAGATTTTGGATGCCTTTAGCTAACTGCCCTCATGAACCCTAACATGAAGTTCACATTGCTCTACTCAAATTCACATCACACACATCACTCACATAAATCTCACATCTATATTACTTCTTAACCTTTCTACACCTTACTTGCATCAACACCATACATATTTATATCAAGCTCTACCTCAAAAAAATTCTCCAATGTTGGTCACTACTCATTGTACATACAAATTCAAAATAGCTTGGCACTTAAAAATTCTCACGGTGGATAGGAATGAAAGGTGACCTACATAAATCCTTAATTAGGACCCAAATAGATCCCAAAACACTTCAATATGATTCTACAAGCCTCACATGTAGTGTAAAATATAAGGTCAGTCAACACCCATGCAAAACACCATAATCATTAAGTACACACTTCCTTAAACCAAGACAATAGTTTCAAACAACATTTAATTCACTTAAACTCAATGCAGAATAATGCATGAACTACTTAAGATTCATCAAACACTTTATCCAAGATCGCATCATACAAGTACTTCAGCTCAAAACAATTGGTAACCCTTACTTGCATACTGATAAATGAAACTCACTTTGTACTATATCAAATCAAGTAATTACTTGAATATAGAAAGATAAGAGAATTGTAATCAACATCCCAAATCTACACAACTTGAAGTCAAACAATGGAGAAATGTGAAGTAAATACATTTCTCTGGGGCCACATAAGACATCGCTGAACAATTGGTTCACACACTCATGAAAATGTCTCACACTGTACAATGATCCAAAACCCAAATTTTGAATATAGCAACCCATGACAACCTTGAATAGTTTGTAAGATCTACATAGGCATAGCATCAACATATAAGAAATGTGAAGCACAATACTAGGGCCTAATACTGTTGCAAGAATGGAAATATTGAAGGTGTTGTCATTGATGTCAATCAGTTAGTTGGTTATCCAATAGTTGCTATTGGATATATATGTCGAGTATATTGAGAAAATTGTAATAAAGATATGTTGCAGGAATTCAGTGGTTGCTCTGGGTTTTGGTCCAGATTTTCTCCTATGGTTGTGCGATTCATATATGTTGTTCATGGTTGTTAGGAGGTGTTATATTTAGATTTTTGGTTGTTGGTTTGTTGTGCAATGCAAGTTGTGTTCACCAATTGTGAATTGTGGTTTTTTGTGTTTCTAGTTGAGGTTCGAGAGAAATGTTGTTGGTCTATATTTCTCTTTGATTAAGTCTTATGATGAGTGGTTCTAAAGCTGAGTTGCCATGATTGTATTGAAGTTAATTTTGGCATTTGGAAAGTTTGTGCTTAATGGTTCTATGTGTTTTACACTGGTTTTGTCGACCTTGTGTGAAATATTACTTTTGAGGATGATGAAGTGTGTTGGATCTATTTGGGTCCATATGAAGCATGTGTTTGGGTTGCCCTCATTCCAATTCCACCCTAGTATGTTTTGGCATTGACCTAATTTGAATTTGGATTTGCATGGCTAACTTTGGATATGTTTCAAAGTTGAAGATGGTATAAACACAAGATGAGTTAGTGATGGAAAATATACAAGAGAAAAGAAGAAGAGTGATTAGAGAAAAGATAAAGTGCAATTTGGTGCACCATTGATTCTATTTAGTAAGTGTGTGTGTTGTGAGTGTGGGAGATCAGTTTGAAGCTTAATGCCAATTTTTTGGATGTAGTGAGCAGAAGGTGAACTCCATCATTCATGCAAGTTGATTGAGTGACTATGGTGGAATCCTTAGTTGCATTGGGATTGTAGTATCTCTTTAACAAGTATTCTTTGTCTTCTTTGTATCGTTGTGGTAGTGAGCCCTCTAGGTTGTTAGCCCTATTGGATAGTGAGTCCTTGTTCTTGACAGTGAGTCCTTATTTCAGGCAGTGAGCCTTTTGTGATCAATTTTGATATTTTCTATAGTGTGTGAGTTAATCCTTACCATGCTTTTTCCCTCATTAGGTTTTCTGCATAAATCTGATGTTATTATGTTTATGTGTTGGATTTAAGTTTTTGTATTGGCATTTGATGATTAATCATTTAAGCAATTTTAAGTATTAGTTCTGGTGATTGAATTTAAGGTTTAATTCTATGACAATTGATTCACCCCCCCTCTTAGTTGTCCTATTCAAAAATTGGTATTAGGGCAACGTTCCTTGGTGAAGATCGTAACTACTTGAGGAAGGTTGAGGATGGCTAGAAAAATGGTCTTTGATTATCCAAGGTTTGATGGAACTAATTATGGTATCTAGAAAGTATTGATGGAAGAATATTTGGAGTATTGTAGATATGATGTGGAGAAAGCTTACAAAAATCCTTACACTCCTCTTGCTAATGGTCTGAGTACACCTAAAGAGATCAAAGCACATGAAGTAAACAATAAGGTGAAGTTCATCTTCTAGAATTGATGACAATGTAGGAGCACAACTCAATCAACCAAACTCATCTTGACAAAATATCAACCAATTTCTCACTTGTCCTTACAATGAGAACTCATTTTCCCTTCACAAAACTCTTGTTTAACAATACCAAAACTAAGATTAAAGAAAAAAACCACTTCTTGATTCTTCAAAACAATTTAAGAAACAAAAAAAATACTGACTCAATCCTTTTTCCCCACTTAGATAACTCAAAAATGTGAACTTCCAAAAGTTGATAGACCAAATCAACAATTAGGCCCTATTAGGCCACTTCAACAACACTACACATTTCCAAGCCCATTCCACCTTCTTAATGCCTCAAAAAAGTGTAAACATGCCTATACAAACAAGGTTAGACCATTCTCCACTCCTTATCCATGGCATTTTATCAAACACCCATCCATAACCTTCATTTCTGATTTCAAATTTGGATTGTTACAAGACTGCCTTAACATGATAGCAACAAAAAATAGGCTCTAACATTTGTAAACTCATAAAATATTGTCTAAAAATGAAACACAATATATTTAACAATGTTTTATAATCAACTTTACCCAAGTAGAATGCCCTTTTCACAAGCAAAGCACTAAACCCTTATTGTACTATATCATTTTCCAGAATTTCATACAAAATACAGACCTAAGGCATCATAGAAACTACCCAAAACAAAACATTCAAAGACTACAACTTTGGAATCTTTTAAAACACACATAAAAATTTCTTCATACCAATTTATAGGGAGATCCGCTTGAAAAATGATGAGAAACACAATTTTCAATGTTCACTATTACCCTAAGTCAAGGTTTTAACCCGCCTGGGATAGATTGCACATAACTTTTGCAAACTTGAATGGATTTTGATGAATAAAAATTCTAAGAAAATTAGATTCATATTGATTCAATTACCAATGGAGGAGGAGAGGTTTTGAGTACTAAATATGGTTGTACAGAGGCCTGAAACACAAAAAATGTTGGTAAATAACTGAAAAACATAGTATTTCATTAATTTAATCTCTCCTACATCATTCCTCATCCAACCTCAAAGTTTGTGAAACTTAAAAAGGCCTTTATAAACTCATTACATTCCATTCCAACTATCGAAATTCCCAAAACTAACTTTTAAGCTTCAATGACCCTTCAACTTCCCTAAGATTGCATTTTTACAATATTGCTTATGACAACATTTTGTCAAATTTTGTAACTTTTACATAATATATCCAATGACCCAAAAATAATCATCTAGGACCTAAAATACACTAAAAAATGATCTAATTGATCTTATTACAACATTAGGACATTATTTTTAAATCAAAACCTTGAAGTTGCCTCTTGGAGGCATGTGCTTACTAGGGTGCACCTATACCATTCTCTTGGACAAATAAAAACTTCCAAGGCCTCTTGGATCATTAAATGCTCCTCCTTGTAGTCGTTTATGCCCTGCAACCTTCATCTTCACCTTTGTATTTAGTTGGTCTATGCCAACTTGTTTCCACTTCATCTTGTCTCTGTGAATCTGCTCCTTCATGCCCTGATACGTTTCAATCTCCCTTTGTCATTCTCCTATCTGCTACATGTTGATCTTCAAATTGTTCCTTGTGAAAAATATTAGCACAACAAAGAAATGATATATTGATTCTAACACAATACCTCCATCTTTCTTCAACTCTTTGAAAGTCTCCAAGATCAATTCATCCATAATCTTCCCTTCATCCAATCTTGACACCAACTCAATATGTTCTCCCTCTGAAATCGGGTCCTTTATCTCTGCTGCTACTTCACCTTCATGCTTGGGAATGGATGTAATGTATTTGTCCATAAATTCCTCTTCTACATCTTTAAATGTGTCTTCCTCTTTTATCTTCATTTTCCTTCTGTAATGCCTTGTCTAAATAACCTAAGAATGTTGCAAAAGTGATATAAAAAGTGTAATAATTTTTTTTTTTTTTTTTAAGTATTAATATTATGTTAATTATTTGCATACATTCTTAGGTTAAACGACGTTACACTACTTTAAGTTTTCCATAAGCGACTTAAGTACTTCACATTGCACTTAATAATTCATAACAAAGAATAAACATTGCATAATAATAAATTTCCATTCAAGATATATTAAAGTACAAATACATTTCCATACATTGCTTTGATAAGATTTTACATTGCTCATCCATCAGATGAGGTAGTTCAAATAATAGATACCATTTTACAAATGATCACCTCTATACATTTGAGGGATGTTTTTACATTACAAGTTCACAATATACAATGATGATAAAATAGAATAAATCCATGTGCGAGCTCTCCATCCATGAAGCGCTCAATGCAACGAACAAACTGGGGACCCAACGGAGTAAGGTGCACGTTCCACGCAACCATGTGGTACCCGTAGGTCCACCCCCCGTGCTAGGAGATAGTAATAAGGCTACCTAGACCAAACCTACTAACCCTAGACACTAGTACATACACACTATTGGTTACATTGCTTCCAGATTTGACAATTGATTTGAAACACAATCACAAGGTTTAACTGTTATTCTAGGTGGAGTGTCATCACAACGATGCAATGGTTACCCTAGTGTTTCTTCCTAGGTCCCGACCCCCAATCCTTGGGTTACCCTGGTAGCCTCTTACGAAACCCGGCCCCTATTGCATACAGTTGCGGAATCGAATGCCTCTTAAAGAAACGAGACACCGATTTACCATTCCAGGCCTTCTCCACTTATACTCATGACTGTAGAAGCTCAAGAGTCATAAGAGAGGCATACATAACTTGTTAAATGTTTTAACTCTATCTACTATGTACTTTAGTTTTCACTGATTTACTTAACTAATCGTAAGTTACCCTGACACCACTTTGTGTGTCGGCCCTTACGACTAGCCACTCCCCTAACATAACAAGGTTACTAGGTTTACAAGACCAGGGTTTACAAAGTGCACAAAAGATCAACATATAATTGCCAAATTACCACAATAAAGGTCTCAATTTCGTTTACAAAATATAGTGCACTACCCTAGATTGTTCACACACAAGAAACCATAGTTTATTTTACTTCCCAAGAAAGAACTACATCTGGAAGACTTGATTATTTTAAAACTTTTCCCGACTTGCCCAATCACAAAAGAATTAAACTAGTTCTAAGCAAATAGAATTTACATATCTAATTTTTTTGGATATACTAAATCCATATGTCACAGCGTAAAAACATCATATCTTTAAATAGCCTTAATTAAAAATAATTTATTTCAAAATCAATAACTATTTCATATAATCAACTCCTTCAATTTTCACAAATATATATAATAATCATTTTCCTATACTTCTAAAATTCCAATTTTTAGTATATTTACTAAACATTTATTTAATTAAATCTACATTTATAAAAATAAATTTATTTTTCTTACTCTTAATAATCAAAATCTTATTTAAACTTTTCCAAAAATATATAATTACAAATATATATATATAATTTTAAATAAAATTTCAAATTTTTCAACAACAAAATAAAATTCAAAATTAAACTTTAACCTAAATTTTAAACTCTAAAAATTAGGGCCCATAGCCCTGCTACTGCGCACAGAGCTGCGCATAGTGGGGAAGGGCTGCCTTCGCAGCCCGCCCCACGGGCTCGGCCGCGGTGGCTGAGCCGTGCACTGCACGCATGGGCGGCGCTGGCTCAACCCCCGCCGCCTTGCCTCTGCGGGGAACGGATGCGGGGAGCCTTTCCCCTGTCACTCAGAGCTTTGGCTCTTTAATATATATATATATATATATATATATATATATTTAACACTTAATTTAAATATATTTAAAAACAAAACAGTGAATTTAATAAAAATCCGACTACGGATTTTCGCCCGTACGGCGACTTTTATATTAATTTTTTTTTTAAATTCCAGAACAATATACTCATATAAATTTATCCCTAAATAAATATCAAAAGAACTTTTAAACACATAAGTCATTTTCTCATTTTCTGATGAAGTTTTCTATAGAATTTTCTACTGTGAATCTGGAAAATTTCTGTGTTTAACAAATATTTTTCTTTCCTCAAAATTTTCTTATAATACAGTTGGAAAATTAAACCTTTTTGTTGTTTACTTCTAAAAGAATCTTTCAGTCAATACATAATAAAATTCTTCTCTAAAAAGTCATTTTCCCTAATCTTTATTCCAGAATATTTATAGGAATTCTCAAAATTGTTTATCTACAAACAGATTATCAAGAAAATGAAATTTATTCTTCTAATTTCCTTTTCAAAAACAAGAAAATCAAATTTTAAAAAAAGTAAAATACCTGTAACAAGAAGATTGTTTGTGACTTGAAATTTTCCTGTAGAAGAGAGGATCCTTCTTTTCCTGTAACACACACAAAGCTCCAAAACTTCTTCTACAAACACACAAGATTTTTCCACCCAAGAATCTCCCACCAAGAAATACCACCAAGATCTTTTGAAAAATCTTTCACTAGAATAACAACTCCAACGGAGAGAAAAATACCAATTCTTAAGAAATTTTGGGTTTTTACACAGAGAGAAATAATTTTGCCAGTGCCTCGAAAATTTTTCCCCGAGGCAATAGAATAACCTCGTGCAATTTCCGAGATCCTCAATATCCTTCGTAAAAATTTTCAACAACCCCCAAATGAAAATTATTGCACTCACACACATGTCGAGAGGTTGTTGAGAAAATATCTTCTCCACCTCTCGACAGTTTTTGCCATTCAATAATTTGCATGAGATTTAAATTTTATTAAATTTAAAATTTAAAATTCAATTTTCCAATTGCATGCAAATAATCTATTTATCTAATTTAAATACTAAAATTAAATTTCCAAATACAATTTAATTTACATGCAAATTATTTTATTTTTATTTTCTAATCAATTTAAACACAATATAATTTATGCACTTAATAATTTAATCTAATTAATTAATTTATTTAATTAAATAGTTAAATCCTTTTAAAGATCAACTATTTAACTAATTAAACTAACTAATGTATTAAATTATTAAATAAATAAATGTCAATCATATTTAAATATTAATTAATAACAATAAATAAAACACAATGATTAACATTTAAAAATAACCAACATTTACCTTTTAAAAATGATTTAACCAACAGAAACACATTACAACCTACGACTCAAAACTGAAAACTGACATTGTACTAAGACTAGGGTTAAAAACTAGACTAGGATTAACCTAATTACTATCTCCCGATCAACAATTCCGTTGAGTCTTGACATGCTCAGACCTGATTACACAGGTGGAGTCGGTGTCATGTACCTGCAAATCCTGCAACCAAGCAAACAATGTGCATACATGTATATATATAAAGCATTTAAAACAAACACACCGTGCGGAGAAAATCACAGATATCGCAGGGCACTCACAAGCGAGTGATGCGATTCTATTCTCCACACCAATACACTCACTGAAAACTAACACAATACATGTTGTTAGTCCATCATAAGAATGTGCATAGCAATAACAACTAAAATTAAGCATCTACACTAAATCATGTCATGTCTGAAAACAATAAACATCACACAAAGTATCATCATGTCACAGAGTAATCCATCATCGCTCAAAATCAGTGATCCAAGTATCCAACAAAACAACATAAGTCTAACAGTATGAGAAAGTATCAACAGAAAACATAGGCATAATCGGAGGGGTACTACATCCTCCCCCCCTAGGATCAGGCTTGCTCCTTAAAGCCTGCAAACAGATAGGGATAAAGTTTCCTCATGCGTGTCGCATCCTCCCAGGTAGCTGAAGCCTCATAGCTAGGGTCCCATTGGACCCTCACCTGATCAACGTCTCGTCCCCTGAGACTGAGTGTCCAGTGCTGAAGAATGGCCATGGGCTCCAAAGCCAGCTGCTCGTCCTCTACCTGTAACACATTCCAATCAAGTACATGAGATATGTCGGGATAATATGGTCTAAGTACTGACACATGAAAAACATCATGAATATGAGAGAAACTGGGTGGTAAGGCGAGTCGATATGCCATGGGACCAATTCTCTCTAAGATCTTGAATAGTCCTACGAAACGAGGTGCAATCTTATAGCCTTTTCCATATCGGATTGGACTCTTTTGCGGTCGCACTCGAAGAAACACTCTATCACCAACAGCGAAGTGTTGTATGTTTGTTGACTTTGATTACTGGGGGCATCTTTCATACCTAGCTTCTCAACCTTTGCATCCTCTACAGTATCCTTTAGACACACAAACTCTTAAAAAATTTCAAGTTTTCATATTTTCTCTCTTTTCTACTTTAGTGTGGTTGCTTTTTCCTATAATTAAGCCCACAAAAGTGGGGGGAAAATGTAATGTAAAAAACTTGCACCCTAGGGGGAGTTTCACATTTTTGCATTTAACCTTGCACTTATTACACCTAAGCACATTTATGATAAGAACCTCATGGGTCAAAATTTCATGATTCCAACCCCATGAAAACTAATGATGAAGTGACAAAATTATGCTACCTCATTTCCTAAACATTGATGAGTTGGATGCTTGATTGGTGCACAAATGTCTACACAACACACTAGCATCCTAGCAGTTTTACAAGTTTAAAATGAGTTATCTCGAAATATTGACTCATGACACATGTCCCTATAGGAAAATTTCTAAGTGTAATGGCTCCTCCTACCCTTGCAGCAACAAAACTCCCATTCTTGCTCTCATTTTGGGGGTTCTCTTAGATTCTTGACTTTACTCCTTCAATTTCACTCTATTCTTTGCTTCTCCTTCTTGCAATATCACTTCTACAAGCAAAGCTCTGCCGAACTGAGGTCTCTCCAATAGCCAAAGCTCTCTTTCTAGTATTCAATGATGCATTTGTGCATTCAAGAGGGGGCTGAGGACTGTTGGTAATGCTCTTTCATTCTATTTATTTATCAATAGATTACATTTTTTACTTGCTATTATGTGGTGTGGGTTCTCCTCCTTGAGCGAGGATTGTTTTCACCACTCTTTATTTGTCTACTTTGTCTAATTTTTCTATCTATCTAGTTGTTCATGGAGTTGGGAACACCAAAAAGCGGGTTTAACTATGGAAAGCCCTGAAATAGCCCTAACATTTTTTCTCATTTTCCTTGTGTGCAAGATGCTAAAGTGAGACTTGGAGAAAGGTTTCAAGTTCTTGATCGGTTGTAAGTTTATCCTTGACTCTCCTTTGTATTTTATATCATTTCCTGCTTTCTATTTATCTATTTTGTTGAATAGACCTTGGGCCTGAGCACATTAGTAGGATTTTAGCATTTATGTTCAAGGTTTTGATTCTCTATTTTCCTTGGATGCCTACACATCCTTTGGACTCCAATGCACCACACCGACATCTTGATATCATGCTATATTCCTCTAGTTGAGATCTATTCCTTTTGAGGAAGAGATCTTAAAACCATTCTCTCTCAAATTTTGAAGCAGTCTTCTTGAATAATTATCCTTTATATGACCTTTGCAATTTCTCCATTTAGTAACACTTGAGGTAGTTAAGGGAAGTTTGCTTCCTGGGATTCTCTTAAGAACAAAGAGACTCATGGGAAATGAATTCCCCTTCTCTTACAATGTGTTTACAAGCTTATTTGTTATTTGAGTTCTACAAGTTTACTCTCATGAAGTTGATTAAGAAGACGAGATTCATTTACCTCTTGCAAACCTCAATTAAATACAAACAAAAAAATAAACCCTGATTAAGACCCCTTTTTCCAAATTTATTACAAAAAAGAAAAATTGAATCCTCTTTTACAAATTTTGAACTAAGGCAAAAATTGCAAATCCCCCTTCAATTTGCAAAATGATAAAAAAAAAAACCCTCCTTTACCAAACTCATTGTAAAAGAAAACAATGAGTCATCTTTTACAATTTTTTTATCAATGGCAAAAAAAAAAAATCCACCTCCCCCTATCACATTCCCTTTGCCACATTCATTGCAAAAGAATATTTATCTCTCACAAAAATTAAAAAGACAGCCCCCTTTTTGAGAGTTTATTGCAAAAATTAGAAAAAGGCCCCCCTCCCATTTGTAAGTTTATTGCCAAACAAAAAAAAACCCTTTTTCCAATTTTGACAAAAAAAATGTTTCCCCTCTTACAAAAAGCTTTTGATGAACAAAAATTAATTTATACAAACCACTAATTGTAAAAACAACCATCCAAACATATAATGCCAAGTTTTTTTAAAATGAAATAAAATGGGGTTGTATGGGGGTAGGCGCTACTACAAATGGCATAAATGTAGTCGATTGAATTAATATATATGTCACCTGGAGTGCAACAAAGAATTAGTCAAAATAGTGAGCTTTTCAAAAATTTCAACTTGATCAACAATGTAGATTGCTCCTTTGGAGACTGCTTCAAAGACGCCCATGGAGAAGTTGAATGAATCTTGGGCACCAAGTTTCAAAGGTTGTGTAGGTGTGTAAAGACTTTCAATTCCAGGACTTACAAAATGACATGACTTCTTATGTTTTGGCTTGATCATGTTATGATTTTCATCCAATATCTTGACATCAAAAACCTTTTGCTTCCACAAAGATACACTTGCAAATAGTATGACTAATCTTCCATTAAATTAAAATGATATTGATAAAAGAGTTAAGTTGATTACAATATGAGCTTGCCTATACATGAAAGTATGAAGCAATCCACCTATCAAGTGGATTGACAAGTTCCCCATGATGTGGTACAAATGAGTAGACAAGTTTCCTATAGGTGTCAACTTTAGGATCACTTGGAATGTGCAAACCAACAACCTCTATGACCAAGTCATCAACCATGTGTGCCAAGTGTTGATTGACTTTTGAGGTGAGATGGAAACTCTTCCAACCTCAAAAGGTATGTTCACAAGGTTAACCAAATAACATGGAAACCTTTAGAGGTCTAAGAGGTTGCACATTTAGTTACACAAGATATTGTCTAACCTCATCAACCTAAGCACGCTTAAGTATAGTGAATAGATTAAATATTCACACTAACACAAAATTTGTGTAAGATATAATTAGGCTACTACTTGGTATTACAACCTTACAAAATCAAGTAAAGATATATAAAACAATAATATTTATAAGTCACTTATATATAAAGAGGAAAAAGTTCATGATTGAAAAATAAACAACCACTAGGTCAATAAATTATTTCTCAATGCTTTATATTTAAAAGGTCAAAAACCACCACTTAAATATTTAATTTCTACTTAATTAAATAAAAAATTATATGATTTTAGTAGCCTAAAACAATAAATATATTTGCAATTTTTATCCAAAGAATCTTATATCTATATCAACAAGTAGAGTACTTCCCTTAATTTGATTAATGAAAAATTTGACAGTAAACAATATATTTATAAAAAGATCATATTTTGATACAAGAATTCCATACAATAGCTTAAGAAATCTATTTTAGGTGCTTCTATGGGATGCAATGCTTTATGGATCTTTAGCAATCTCTAAATATTAACTAGATTATCACAATTTTGATTAGGATCATTGATTTCTTTTTTGCTTGTCATTTATGTCTCTGTTGACTTTGTCTCTCTTGATATCATGTATTGTGATTGATCTAACCTTATTTGACATTTGAATAAAAGTTTCCAAATTTTATAAAAAAAAATCAATAAATAATTTAATCCTTCCAACATGTTTAACTCTTAAATTTTTTACTAGCTAACCTATTCCATTGACTTAACATAATCAATACTCATAACAATTGACATATAAATGTATAGTAGGGAAGAAATAAATGAAGATTGTTGAGTGCATGAAGTTGAAGGCTAGCCATTAAAAAAATAGGATTAAGATATTGGTGTTGTTACAAACTGACTTTAAAATAAAGATTGATCATCAAATTAGTATAAGCTGCATGTTTTTCCCTTGTAACATTTAAATCATTAACAAAAGATTAAAGATTTACATTAGATACTAATAATTGAAATCAAACAATAAAAAATCTATAAATAAATTAATTAAAACAAGATATTTTTAAAAAATAAATAAATAAAATAAATCAATTACTTATTGAAAATAATATTTTATATATATGATAATAATATATATTTAAGAACACAAATATTAATATATACCATTGTATCCCTCAAACTTTTTTTAAAAGACGAAAGACAAAATCAACACTAAAATTTAAATAAACTCAAAAGTAAACTACTACTTAGCATTACAATTCTCCCTAATTGAAATAAAACAAAACTTATTTTGGTTCCGTGAAATCAGACATACCAAACTATAAAACAAGTAACCTATTCCAGGGGTGCCAATAATTTGTTAAAAGCCTCCACAACTCTTTCTACACGTCCCGTCACCACTATTGCTTTTTCATTCTTGACTCTAGACCAGTCATAAGAGAAATACTTCCGTCGATCATAGAAATTCTGGTCTTCCATGGTGCAGTCGTATTTTTTGAGTGATACACTTATTCGTACGACTTTCCTGTCCTCATTATTCTCCTTTCGCTCCACATAACAGAAATGAGGAACCGCATCATCAAACTCATATAGAATCCCGCATTTATTGAACGGCCTTTCCAACTCGCTGAGCTTAAGATCAGGAAACTCCAAAGAGTTTACAATTGGTTCCGCGAAACGGCTCACGCTACCTCTTATCAGCATATTACTTGGACATTCCTACAAATCGTATTGTTTCCAAATCATCAACTTGAACATTTACATAATACCAAAAACTCTGAATTTATAACAGTTTTTATTACTTTTACCTTGAGAGACTGGATACAAAGTTTCACAGCTGATATGGTGTCACATTCGAGCTCTAGTGCTTCCAATCGTTCCAAGTTCTCGAAACTTTGTATACCTGGCTCCTTCCGGGCAGTTTTAAGCCACAGATGCTTCAGTGACTTGGAGTGTTGCAAACCTTCTATTTTCTCTACTTTGGGACAATCAACTATCTTCAGAAACTTGAAGCTTACCAGTTCACCAATGCCAGTTGATAAACCTCTTAACTTCATAGAACCTCTTAGATATAACCCTGTCAAGGATGCCTGATTCACTATTTGATGAGTCAAATCTTCTAACTGGTCGCAACCCTCGAGATCCAAGAATTTGAGCTTCCTGATGTTTTCAAGCATATCTAATTTTAGTTGAAGCTTGGCACAACCCCTTAATCTTAGGCTCTCCAGGTGTATCAGCTGCTTGAAAGAATCTGGCAACGTGCTCAACTGCTTGCATAACGACAGATCTATACGCTTTAAGCTTATTAAGTTACCAAAATCAACAAGTAGTGTGGATAGCATTTCACAACCTTCCAAATTTAGTTTTTCCAGGTGTATCAGCTGCTTGAAAGAATCTGGCAACATGGTCAACTTCTTGCAAATCCCTAGATCTATTTTCTGTAAGCCTATTAAATTGCCAAAAGACTCTGGCAACGTGCTCAACTTGTGGCAAAACGGCAGGTTTATATCTCTCAAGTTTATTAAATTGCCAAAGGACTTTGGCAACGTGCTCAACTTGTGGCAAGATGACAGCTTTATATTTTTCAAGTTTATTAAATTGCCAAAAGACTCTGGCAACGTGCTCAACTTGTAGCGAAACGACAGGTTTATATCTCTCAAGTTTATTAAATTGCCAAAAGACTCTGACCACATGCTCAACTGGTTGCAATTCGACAGGTTTATATCCTTCAAGTTTAGTAAATTGCCAAAACCATCAGGTAGTGAATATAGCATTTCGCAACCTGACAAATCCAGCTTTTCCAGGTGTATCAGCTGCTTGAAAGATTCTGGCAACATGCCCAACTGCTTGCAAGACTTCAGCATTATTTTCTTCAAGCTTATTAAATTTCCAAAACAATCTGGTAGTGAAAGCAGCATTGGAGAGTCTAAATACAAAAATTCCAGCGAATGGAGGCCACAGAACTCTTCTGGCAACCTGCTACCATAAAATCTAAAGTAAAGCATTTTCAGATACTTAAAACGTCCAATTGAGCATGGAAGCTGTTTCAAATTTGATTTACCCACTATAGTAAGCTGTCTCAATTGCAAAGGAGCCTGCACGCAGAGAGTATTATATTTAATTCAATTCTGAAAAGCATGAGTTAATAAGTTCTGAAGTAATCTTATTGAACCACGAAATCAAAATACTTACATCCTCATTGTCCTTCCACAATTCTTTCAACTGGTCACAATAATAAAGCTCTAAAATACTTAAATGTCTTAAAGTAAGCCATGGTGGAAGATTTTTTAGGGGAAAATAATCCCAACGAAGCCACACAAGATCTTCTGATAGTGATGCGAATTTTTCCTTCAACTTGTTTCCTTTCACAAAAAGAATTTGCAACCTATTTGAGAATATAAGGCGTTTGGATCGTCTACTTGAGTTTCCCTTTAACCAGGCCTTGAATTTGACGGTCAACTTTACCTGTCATATGAAAATTTTATGACGGTTTAGTCATTTAAATGTCTCTCAAAAAAATGTTTAATTTATGAATTTTTATATAAAATCTTTTATAAATTTAATATCTTGAAAACAGTGATAATTATTAATAAATATAAAAATCTACTATAATAATTATGAATTAACAAAAGTTCTAAGTTCATATTAAAAACAAATCTTATTAAATATATTATAAAAGTTAAAAATAATTATATTCTATTTTAAAAAGATTCTAAATTCATATATATTTTTATAATAATATTATAAATCACATATATTAATAGAAAAAATGATAACTACAATAGAAAATGTCAAAAATTTCTATATTCATATTAGAAAATATTCAAAAAAGTTATATTCTATTTTAAATTAATTTATCTTTTTATAATAAAAATTATAAAATGATATATATTATATTTTGTTTATAATAATTTTTTAGAGTTTAATAAAAATATAGCAAGTCAAACTATACATGTAAGAAATTTTAAAGCTGTAATATAGGCTTGCCTTTAACTGACGCTTGTCCTCTTTGAACGCCACAAAAGCATCTGGAGATCGTATCCCTCGAATTGGCATTCTATTCTGATTTTTTTTTTAAAAGCCAGAAATACAATGCGTTTCAATCAACTCAGTAAAAGCAGAGGCAGACAGAAGTACAACTTATTGTTTTAACGATTTCAGTTATCAATGATTAACGAAAACATGCAACATAAGAAAGTGGCCTTCTATTCAGCTAATTATTTGCACCTACAAAAAGCAGATATGTATAATGTTATCGGGTGCCAATTTAACCCTCACCTCGAAATGCATCTTTAAGTTATCAATCTGCTCTGGCCGCCAAACACGGTACGGTGAGTGTCTACTTGCAATCTCTCTTCCCATATCCCTGAAATGATCATGCATCCTTATCCTGTCCCTGTAGAACTCGGTTCTCCAATCATACTCATAAACCAGCTCCACAAGACACTTATTCACAAGTGTTTGTAAACCGTGCAGACCACTCCAACGCGATCCATCCCATAATGCTATAGCAGTGTCTTTCCATTCTCGAATGAGAAAACAAGCTACATCCAAGAACATCTCTTTTTCTTCTTCATCCAGAGCATCGTAGCTAACCTGTAGCCTTTTTATTATGTCCCCAGGCAATATTCTTGAGATTTTATCTAATAGAGATTCCCAATAAGCTATAGAATCATTACCATATAGCTGCCCCCCTAGAACCTTAAGTGATAGAGGCAAATCACCGCAAACCTGGATGAACTTTTCAACCACAGATTGAAATCCAGCAGGTGGAGAGGATTGCAGGAAAGCATGCCAGCAGAATAGCTGCTCGGCATGTGACCTCTCAAGTCCTGGCATTTTATAAATGCGGCATGATTTAAGGACACCCAATTCCCGGGTTGTTAGAATAACCATACTTTGGGATCCAAGGTTGTTTTTATTTGGCAATAGAGCATTCACCTGGTCAATGTGATCCACGTCATCCAAAACAATGAGCACCCGAAGAGAGCTCAAACGATTTGTGAGAGTGGCCTTGCCTTCATCTACACTATCGAAATCCGACTGCTGGACACCGAGGTCTCTTAGAAGCTTTTTCTGCTTATCATGCAGAGCATTTCTGGATGCTGCATCTCGCACGTCGGAAACAAAACTGCATCTGTCAAATAAGGAAAAGTTCCTGTTGTAGAGCTCTTTGGCCAATGTGGTTTTACCACTACCTCCCATGCCCACGATCCCCGTGATCTTTACTTCGTCTTCCCTTGCAAGGGATTCGAAGCCTTGTACCAGTTCATCCAATCCAACTGGATGTTCGGCGACCGATAAGGGAACATTTTTCATGACTTTCAATGCACTATTCACAATATTCTTCAAAACTCTGGCCTCATCCCTAAACATTTACAGCCGAGAATAAAAATTAAAATAGAACACACCAAACTACTTAAATACTTCTGTTAACAGAATAGAAGTAGAACCAATGTATTGGATATAAGACTTGACTATCGAAGTAATAGAAAAAATGATACATACTTCGATGCGATTTACAACATAAAAAACGAAAAAACAGAGAAAATTATACATACTCGTTATTTTTGACCTCGAAGCCGGAATGGAGTGAAATGTTGTGGAGTGCCTTTTTCCACTCATTGAGCTTTTCCTGGGTGTATCTTCCTTTCTTTTCATGTTCTGCAAATGCATCGGCGTACTTTCCCTTATCAGTCCATCTGAGATCAGAGGGCTCAACATGATAGAAAACGGGAATGATTGTAGCAGGAGTTTGAAGCATGAAAGCTAGCTCATCCAAACACCATTTGGATTGGGCATAGTTGGGAGAAAATATGGCAATGTGAAGAGAGGCACTAGTCATTGCTGCTTTTATTTCTGCCGATATCACATCGCCGGGATCAATTGCTTCTACATCGAGGAAAGCTCGGAATCCCATGCCATCAAATTTCTGGTGAATTTTGCTGGCGAAAGTGTATTTCACATCAGGTCCGCGATGGTTAATAAATATCTGCCAGGACTTCGTGGATGTAGACGCAGGGGATGGTGCGACCTGATCAAAAGCATGTTGTGGTTCAGTCTGGTTATGCGTGGCTGTAGAAGAGGAAGCCATTTCGATTATGATCTAGACTTAACACAGAGAAAAGGAAAAAGCAAGGTCGTTTAGGTTTTGGCAAATGAAGGGTTCGAATGCAAAGATAAAGGGATAAGAAACTACAACAGGGAAGTATAGAAGAATGGAGATGGAGAAGGGTGGAGGAGATTTAAGGGGAGGATAAGCATAGAAAATGGCGTGTACAAAACCGCGTGAATAGACAATGTTTATACATCTTGCAAGGAAGCTCGGTAGAAGACACAACAACCACAATTTTAAAGATACAAGCAATATTTTGTTTTTAGTTTGAAAAGGTGATATTTTGTTTTCTTAGGAAAATAAATTTCTATTTGCACTTGAAACTTTCCACACTTATCGAGTACCAAACGAGATTGTTGAGTTGATATCAAAATTGTAATGTTTATTGTACTCATCGATTACAACTAAAGAAATAGAAAATGATCTTTTAAAAGAGCGTAAATTTATATTAATTATCATTTATCAATTATTATTGTCTATTATAATGGTAAAAAAATTATTTGTTTTATGTTATTTTCTGTGATTATTTTAATATTTAATGGTAAAAGAATATTTGTTTTATGTTATTTTGTGTGATTATTTTAATATTTAATTTTAAATTATGATTTTAATCAATGTGATATTTTTTTATTTTATGTTTTTATTGATTATCAAAAATAAAAGTTAATTCCTAATTTTTAGATTATTTATTTTTAAATTATTTTTAAGATTAATTATATGTTATTTTTATTGATTTAGAATTCTCAATGTTCAAATTTTATATTTAAGTAAAGGCTCAAGTGGACCTATTTTTTATTAATCATCGTGTGTCAATTTTTTGTGACAACATTCAAATTATGCATCTAAGTCAAGTAAAAATTTATGTCAATCCTAGGTCATTTGATCATCCATACCATATATCATTCATCAAACATTAAGATCCATCTATCATTAAAATTAGGTTCATCCACATCCCTCGAAGGGGTTGGAAGTAAGAAAAAAAAATGGATGGAAACATAAAAGGACTTAGGAGCTAAAATATAAGACTCATTCTTGATCTTTTGTGTGGCA